>MDKI01103189.1:0-14602 GCA_005239505.1 Nicotiana paniculata | reverse complement strand
TGGAGGTTCGTGGAGGGATTCTCTACCCTCGCCTCCCCATTGACTAAGCTGACGCAGAAGGCGATTAAATTCCAGTGGTCCGATGCTTATGAAAGGAGTTTTCAGGAATTGAAATTGAGATTGACTAAGGCACCGGTGTTGACCTTGCCAGAGGGTACAGAGGGATTTGTGGTTTATTGTGATGCTTCAAGGGTTGGTTTGGGGTGTGTGTTGATGCAGTGCGGGAAGGTTATAGCGTATGCTTCTAGAAAACTCAAGAATCACGAGAAGAATTATTCGACGCATGACTTGGAGCTCGCGGCGGTTGTGTTTGCATTAAAGATCTGGCGGCATTATCTTTATGGGGTCCATGTGGACGTGTTCACAGACCACAAGAGTCTTCAATATTTGTTCAAACAAAAGGAGTTTAACTTGAGGCAGCGGGGGTGTTTAGAGTTGCTCAAGGATTATGATATGAATATTTTGTACCATCCAGGAAAGGCGAATGTGGTAGCCGACGCTCTTAGTCGGAAATCCATGGGTAGCTTGGCTCATTTGGAAGCAGGTTAGAGGCTTTTGGCTCGAGAGGTTTATCAGTTGGCAAGTCTGGGGGTATGTCTTTCGGCCTTAGGTGAAGGGAATGTTGTGGTGCGTAACGGAGCAGGGTATTTGCTTGCAACGGAAATCAAGGAAAAGCAATTCATAGATCCAGCATTGGTACAGTTGAAAGAGAAAATTCTGAATCTTAAGACTACAACATTTTCACTCGGCAATGATGAGGGTGTTTTCCGGTGCCAAGGGAGGCTATGTATTCTGGACGTGGATGATCTTAGGGAAAGGGTAATGGCAGAGGCTCACAATTTCAGGTATTCAGTACACCCAGGTTCTACGAAGATGTATCATGATCTCAAAGAGATTTATTGGTGAAATAGTATGAAGAGGGGTGTGGCAGACTTTGTGGCTAGGTGTCCGAATTGTCAGCAAGAGAAGGCCGAGCACCAGAGGCCCAGTGGGTTGACGCAGCTTATGGAAATACCAATGTGGAAATGGGAGATGATCAATATGGACTTTGTGGTAGGGTTACCCCGCACTCAGCACAAGTTCGACTCAATTTGGGTGATAGTGGATCGACTCACAAAATCAGCTCACTTCTTGCCAGTCAAGTCCACTGATACTGCAGAACAGTACGCTCAATTATATATCAAATAAATAGTCAGGATCCATGGCACTCCAGTATCTATCATCTCGGATCGAGGGGCCCAATTCATAGCTAACTTTTGGAAGAAGTTTCAACAAAGTTTGGGTACGCACGTATTAATCTCAGCACAGCATTCCATCCACAGACTGATGGGCAGGCAGAGCAGACCATTCACTTACTTCGATTTCGCAGACCACTCACTGCTCAAGTACATCTTTCCCTTTAGAATTCACCTTCAAACCACTTGAATCTAATCATAATTAGTTTAATATAATCAATTGTCTCTAAAGGAATCAACTTTAATGAATAATCACTGACTTCCCAAATTTTTCCATAAAAAGTTAAAAACCGACCTCGGGCCCGCTTGGTTCAAACTCGAGGTTCAGACCAAAATCCGTTTACCCATTCACCCCGATCCCGAATATGTAATTAGCTCGAGGTTGGAGAGGCGGAACTGCTAGGACCGGATCTTGTGCACCAAGCCACGGAAAAATTTAAATTCATTCAGGAAAGGATGAAGACTGCTCAGATTCGTCAGAAATCCTATGCGGACGTTCGTCGAAGAGATTTAGAGTTTCAAGTAGATGATTGGGTATTCTTGAAGGTGTCTCCCATGAAGGGGGTGATGCGGTTTGGGAAGAAAAGGAAATTGAGCCCAAGGTATGTCGGGCCATATAGGATTTCTCAAAGGATAGGACAGGTGGCTTATAGGATGGAATTTCCCCCTGAGATGTCATTAGTACACCCAATGTTTCATGTGTCCACGTTGAAGAAGGTGATTGGGGATCCATCCTTCATTGTGCCGGTTGAGACGGTTGAAATAAATGAAGGATTTTCATTTGAAGAGGTTCCAATTGCTGTTCTTGATAGGCAAGTCCGTAGATTGAGGAACAAAGAGATTTCTTCTGTTAAAGTTATGGTGGAGTCAACAAGTCGAAGAAGCCGCATGGTAAGCGGAAAATGAAATGAAAGAGAAATATCCCCACTTGTTTGAATAAGTCTGGTAGTGGTTTTGAAAGTTGTGATTCCTAAGAAATTATATATTGTGTTAAATTTTGTGCAAGAACGCTCTACTTCCCTAATTACCGTACTATTGTGAGTTCTTAAACTTTGTGCCATAAATGTATATGTTGTTGTGATTATTTGGATTATGTGCAACTCATTGTAATAGCTGAATTATGTGCAAATCATTGTAATAGCTGAATTATGTGCAACTCATTGTAATAGTTGAATTATGTGCAAATTTGTGGAGTTAACCGAACTATGTGAGGCTTGTGGAAGTAATTGAATTACATGTAGCTTGTTGAAATGAACGGATTATGTGCAAGTTGATAGATTAACTGGTAATGTGTGGAATTGGTTAAACATGTGTATCGGGGGCTCTCTGACAGGTAGATAGGCCTAATTACAAAGGAAACTCTGGCGAAATTTTCAAGAAATATCGGAGTTAGTGAAAATTTGGGGGTTGGCTTATTTTGTGTTTTTCCTACTCTAGTGATTCCCCGATCCTCATTCGAGGATGAATGATTTTAAGTGGGGATAATGTAAAGACCCATAAAATTTCATGCTTAAGAATAATGCCCAAATAGGTCCCCGTGTTGTTATAACTGTAGAAATTCTTAAAACGGGCCCTTGTGAAGTAAAAAGTACCCCGGGACTTAAGGGATAAAACTTTTCAGATTTGCGCAGGTTTGCGGTCCACTATGCGATCGCAGATCAGGTATGCGGACCGCATAGTGGTCGCATACTTGACATTTTGTTATCCATTTTGAGGACAGTTATGCGGCCTAGAATGCGATCGCATTTCACGAATGCGGGCCGCATAGTTGTCGCATTCTTGCACCTTGACTTTTGTGGAGGGAGTTATATGACGCACTATGCGATGGCATAACAGGTATGCGGACCGCATAGTGGTCGCATACCTGGGCAGCCCACTTTTCTTTTTGGCCTATTTGAGGGCCATTTATGCGACAGGATTGCGGACCCATAGTAGGAATGCGATCGCATTCCTGACCGCATTTATATTTCAGGACTGTTAAAACTCTAATTTTATACCCGACCCCCAGTTCATTAAAACACTTAACCCCCTTCCATTTTAAAGATTTTCTGAACAAAATAGAGAGAGGGAAGAGAGAGTTCTAGAGAGAGAAAGTCCCAACTTCCCCAAAGTAATTCTCCTTCATCATTCAAGCTTGGAACTAATCAGGTAGGACACCATTTTCGTCACCATAAGAGGTAACCTTCTATCCCATCAACCTTAATTTCCAGATTTTTGTTAAAATGAAACATGGTTAGGTGAGTTCATAAATATGGGGGTAGGGATCTTGCATGCTTGTAAACAACTAGTCATAATCTAGTAAAAGAAAATGGGTTAGAGTAATCTTTCACTAAAAAGAGGCCATTTAATCTAAAGGAACACCTAGTTTTTGATAGAATGCTCAAGTGAGTTCCAGACATGACCGTTATTCCTAATTCTAAGTTCAATTATGCCACATTGTGAACTAGATTGAAGGTGCTAGAAGGTCCGGTGAATTGTGGTAGAAATTAAGGAAAAATCCCAAATCAATATATGTATGGATAACTTTAATCATTGTAGAGTCACTTTGTTGGTGTCCGAGCACTCGGTATGAAATTTTTTCTTGAGCATATGTGAATTGATTTCCCTGCTGTGTCGAGGTGTAAGACTTCATTCTTTGAATTTCTTAGTCGATTACCATGTTATACGAGCTTGCGAAAAGGTGATTCTTTGTGCTTATTCTATCACGTACAAAGCTCGTTAAATGTTGAATACATTGTTATGAGAAGATGTGCTGCAAAACGAAATAAATGATAATGAATCAAAGTGTTGAATGTATCTAAGTGCTAAATACCGTGTAGTAAATAATGGAAAGGAAACGGGGATAAACTAATTGAGCTATATGTTGATGGCATACCGTATATGACTCACTGTTTGGTAAAGATTTATGTGGCCTTGATTTCATATGGTTATTTGGTTGTTACGAATGAATATTCTTCATGATGAAGATCCTTGTGATATAATTGTTGGTGGTTGTTTATGTGAAATGTGATTGTACGGTGGGATCGGGTTGCACGCTGCAACAGAAATTGTAAACAGAAATTATAAGGTGGGATCGGGTTGCACGCTGCAACAAAAGTAATAAGGGAGTAATGTGATTGTGAGATGGGATCGGGTTGCACGCTGCAACAGAAGAAATAAGGGTGGAATATGATTGTAAGGTGGGATCGGGTTGCGTGCCGCAACAGGAGAACAATTGAAATAAGAAACGGTGGAGACCTCATTTGTGATTCTCTGTATCTATGTGCAATACTTGTTTGGGTTTCTTTAACTACCTCATATATGTGTATTGCTTGCTTTTACATAGAGTAGAGTTTGTTTATACATACTAGCACTATTCAATGGTACTAACATCCCTTTTGCTGGGGGCGCTACATATTTTATATGGATGTAGGTGGTTCTATAGCAGGTAGCTCGGTTCGCCGTTATTGGTGCCTCTTCTTCATCTTTCTAGCAGTCCTGGTGAGCCCCATTTCCTCTCGGGGCTGTGTGTAATCTATATCATCTCATTTGGTATATTTTATGTCTTTTTAAGGTATAGCGGGTACCTTGTTGCCGGCAAGTATTGTTTAAACTCCTAGTCCTCTTAGAGGCTCCGTCGACATGATGTGGGTTGTATATATATATTTTGGGTGGTAGTTGTAATTATTCATAATCTTGGTTCCGTGTCGGAAATGTTGTGCTTAGTTTGTTTATTTTGGGATTATCAAATGTTGAAGCTTTAAAAGAGGAAAAATGGAAATTTGGTTGTAAATTTATTATAAATTTGTATATTGTGCACGGGGTAACGCGTTGGGTAGGAAAGGCAATCCAGGTGCGCTTGATCGGAATCATTCGGTTAGGTGGCAGTCTCGTCCCTCGGTTTTGGGCCGTGATAATAGCGCGGCTCGGTAGAGTAAAATAGATACTATATATAATGCATGTTGGACTCATGAAATCACTCTCTAAACCTTTTAGACTGACGTAAGGTAGTTGCACCTTCGATTAACATTATGGACATCATACCATCAATATGAACTTCACTAGGACTCAAGGATAATACATACTTTCTTAGAATAATTTTTTATGTAAAGAACAACATGGACAACCTTAGTAACTAGGAGTAGATTCATTATGAGATAACGTATCGTTTATGTTCGTTTCACTTTAGATCATGCCAAAAGAATGAAGGAAGTTCCTTAACATACCTTATCACAATCTTTCCACTCACCAAGTTGAACTCGCCTCTTTTCACCTTAATCTACAACAACGATAATAATACTATCATTAAGTTACGAAAGGTACAACTATCGTACAACGAACGACAAGCTTATTTTATATAAAAATGAGCAACATCTCCCCTATTATCCTTACTTCCTCCAAATTCAAGATAACACCAACAACACAAGAACACAACAACAACAACAACAACATATATACATTATTTTCTAGCCTTATATACACCACAAAATACTACAAAACAGCCCAACACACCGCAATCTCTTCATACACAAAACGACCACCGTAGTAGTGTCAAACGACCTTAACAAAAATAATGACGAACAACTAGCCCACCATTCCTTCATTATATGATTTTTTCCCATATCTTTTATCCTCCAAAACTCCATAAAACATCAGCACATTTTACAGAGTGTTCAGAACTTAGAAATCTCAGTTGGTGCATCTGGTGTCTGTCACCAGGCCTCTGATCTCGCAATTGTGAGATCAAGCTCCGCAATTACGAAGCTGACAGATTTGGGAAATGCGACATTTTGTTCGTTAATGCAAACCAGGCCTGGGAAGGCCATCCTCGCAAATGCGAGATTTACTTCGCAAAAGCGAAGACTGTGGAGGAAGCCCCGAAGTTGCAAATGCGACATTTAGGTCGCAAATGCGAAGGCAGTAGTAATTTTGAAGAGTTCGCAACTGCGAACCCCTGATCGCATTTGCGATAATCGCAGCCTGTTAAGTGGGATTTTAGAGGGGATTTTCACCCATTTTTCAATTCTCTCAAACCCTATACCTCCATAGGCGATTTTTCAAAGACTCAAACTTCTCCAAATCATAGGTCAGTGATTCCTAACTACTTTCTTTCAATCCTTTACAACTATTTACAAGATTTCAACCAAAAACCTAGAACTTTTATGGTAAAATTTGGGATTTTTGGGTAGAACTTAGGAACTTCGAAATTTGGGAATTTAGACCTCGAATTGAGGACGAATTCCAAAACCAATTGTATATCCGAGCTCGGGGGAGAATGGTAACGGGTTTTGGTTCGAACCTCGAGCTTAGACCAAGCGAGCCTGGGGTCGATTTTTTTCTTTTGATAGGAGAACATAGGAAAACCATATTTTTTCATTAAAGTTAATTCCTTTATCAATAATTGATGATATTGAACCAATTATGATTAGATTCGAGCAGGTTAGAGGAAAATTCTAAAGGAAAAGTTGTGATTGAGCAGTGAGTGGCCTGCGAAATTGAGGTAAGTGTTTGGTTTAAACTTGACTTGTGGGAATAGGAATCCCCAACTTAAATGCTATGTGAAATTTCATGTGTGTGGTGTATAGGTGAGGTGACGAGTATCTATGCACCACCATATTATTTATTTAACATGATCCCTTCCCCGATTCCAATTCACTATATTCCTGTCTTGATTGTTTTCGTGATTTCGATGCCTGCATGTCTACTTGTTTTCGTCAACTTGTTGTTAAATATTGTTTCATGTATTTGGAAGTGTCAGTTGATCCCTTGGCTTCATTATGGTACAAAAAGGGGTGAGCTGGTTGACAGTGTTTTACGATACACTCCGGTTGGTTTCACTGTGAAATGATAATTGATGAAGTTCCTGAATAGTACAGCTTTCTACTTACAATTGTTGAGACATAAATATTGTGAAAGGCTTTGACTTAAATTGTTAAATCTTTTTTTTATAAATAGAGAGATGTGATTTTCTGGTGGGAGCGGGTTGCACGCCGCAACAAGGAGTAATAAGGGAGGACAAGTGGGATCGGGTTGCACGCCGCAACAGGAGAATTAAGGGTGATATATATAGTGAGGAGCAATAAGGGTAGACAAGTGGGAGCGGGTTGCGCACCGCAACAAGGAGCAATAAGGGAGGATATTCATGTTTTACTGATTATATGATAAATACTGGAAAACTTACTTTTTTATTCTATTGTTCCCATACTCTGCTTTTACCACTATTTTTAAATTGAAACTTGGAAATTTTTGTGAGGATTGGTTAGAGCTGAGATCTGGAAAAGTTAACCGAGTTGTTTTATGTTGCAAGTTACCATTTAATTAGTTTATTATTCCCTTCTAGCTTTATTATACATTGTGTCCACGTTATGTTATAAATATCCCGTTGTAGCCTCGTCACTACTTCATCGAGGTTAGGTTCGGCACTTACCAGTACATGGGGTTGGTTGTACTGATACTGCACTCTGCACTTCTTGTGCAGATCCAGGTTCTGGCCAGAGTTGAGTTATCAAGTAGTAGCGGAGCATTTCGTACGAAAACGCGAGGTAGATCTGTTGGCGTCCGCAGATTCCTGGAGTCTTCTCTACATTATTTAGATTTCTATTTTATTTCATTCAAAACAGATATACATATTTTCTTTCAGCCAAATACTTGTAGGTATTCTTTAGTAGTTCGTGAATGGTGACTCCAAATCCTGGGTAGTTAGATATTAGTATTAACTCGAGTTTCGTTCATTATTTCATATATTATTCTGGATTCATTTATTGGATAATATCAGACTTCGTATTATATTTTAATTGCTTTAAATGTTGAATCCCTCTAACATTGGCTTGCCTAGAAAGTATGGTGTTAGGCTCCATCACGATCCCGAGGGTTGGGAATTTGGGTCGTGACAGTAGCTTCCGTACTTGCCTATCAACAATAGCCATCGGCTCCTCCTCGTAAGAAAACTTCTCATCGAGCGGTACAGTCTGTGCTTCAAGCACCTGAGATTAGTCTGATATACATTTTCTTAGCATTGAGACATGAAACATTGGATGAATAAAAAACAAACACAGGAGGAAGTACCAAACAATAAGCCACAGCTCCCACTCGGTCTAGTATCTCATACAGTCCTATAATCCTGGGGCTCAACTTGCTGCTTTTCCCAAACTGCATCACACCTTTCATAGGGGTAACTCGTATGAACACTTTGTCTCCAATTGAGAACACTAAGTCTTCTTATCCACATAAGATTTTTCTCTGCTTTGAGCTGTAAGCAATCTATGTCTGATCAACTAGACCTTGTCCATAGCTTCTTGTACTAAGTCAAGTCCCAATAAGTTAGTCTCACCAGCTTCAAACCATCCGATTGGAGAACGACATCTTCTACCATATAATGCTTCGTACGGTGCCATTTGAATATAGGATTGGAAGCTATTGTTGTAAGCGAACTCAGCTAAGGGTAGATAAGCGTCCCAACTACCTCCAAACTCAAGAATACAAGATCTCAACATATCTTCCAAGATCTGTATAGTACGTTCTGACTGCCTGTCTGTCTGTGGACGAAATGCAGTACTAAGATCTACTCATGTATCCAATGCTTCTTGAAAATATTTCCAAAGTGTGAAGTAAATTGTTATCCTCTATCAAAGATGATGGATATTGGAACTCCATGAAGTCGGACAATTTCGTTCATAAATATCTGTGCATACCTCACTCCACCATATGTAATCTTCACTAGAAAAAGGTGTGCTAATTTTGTCAGTCGATCTACAATTACCCACACAGAATCATAACCTATAAGAGTATAGGGTAGTCCAGTCACAAAATCTATGGTAATTCTTTCCCATTTCCACTATGGGATCTCAATTTGTTGTAGTTGACCTGCGGGTCACTAATGCTCAGCCTTAACCTATTGGCAAGTAAAACAACTAGAAACAAAGTTAGCAACATCTTTCCTCATACCTTCCCGCTAATAAAATTGTTTTAGGTCATGATACATTTTTGTGGATCCAAGATGTATAGTGTATCTAGAGTTATGAGCTTCTTCAAGAATAGACTGTCTCAACCCATCTACGTTTGCTACACATAGCCTGTCACCTATTCGAAGAACACCATCACTTTCAACAATCATATCCTTGCTTTTACCAGCTAATGCCTCATCTCTGTATTTGCAAAATCGCTCATCCTCATATTGGGTGACCTTATTGCGCTCAACTAATGAAGACTTAGCTATAGCACAAGCCAACAATGCCTCTAAATTTACGACACTAAATATGATACCTGTATCTTCTAGTCTCTGAATATCTTTGGCCAAAAGTCTCTTTGCAGGAGCTATATGTGCCAAACTCCCCATAGATTTTCTGCTCAATGCATCAGCCATCACATTGGCTTTTCTAGGATGATACAAAATAGAACAATCATAGTCTTTGAGTATTTCCATCCACCGACGATACCAAAGATTCAGATCTCTCTACTGAAAGATATACTTCAGACTTTTATGGTTAGTACAAATCTCACAAGTTTCGCTGTATAGATAATGCCTCCAAATTTTTAGAGCAAATACCACTGCAGCCATCTCCAAATCATGTGTAGGATAGTTTTTGTTCGTGCATTTTCAATTGTATCGAAGAATAATATATAACAGGACCATTTTGCATGAGAACACGTCCTAATCCCACCCTCGAGGTGTCACAAATACTATAAATCCTCTAGAACTTGATGGTAAGGCTAATATTGGTGTAGTTGTCACACACGTTTTGAGTTTCTGAAAGCTCTACTCACATTCCTCCGTCCACTGAAACTTTGCATTTTTTGTGTTAGATTATTCAGTGGCGCTGCTATTCTGGAGAAATCCTGAACGAAACGACTGTAATAGCCTGCTAAGCCTAAAAAGCTACGAATCTCTGTAGGAGAAGTAGGTCTAGGCCATTTCTGCACAACTTTTGTCTTCTTTATCTACCATAATTCCATATTTGGATACATCATGCCCCAGAAATGCTACCGAGTCTAGCCAAAATTCACACTTTAAGAACTTAACATAAAGCTGATGTTCTTGCAATGTCTGCAACACACTCCTAAGATGATTCTCGTGTTCTCCTTGGCTACGAGAATATATCAGGATATCATCAATAAATACTATTACAAATCTATCTAGAAACCGCTTGAACACCTTATTCATTAAATCCATGAATGCAGCTGTAGAATTAGTCAGTTCGAATGGCATCACAAGAAACTCATAGTGCCTATATCGAGTTCTGAAAGCAGTCTTAGAAATATCTCCATCTTTGTTTCTAAGTTGATGATAACCAGAACGGAGGTCAATCTTTGAAAAGTGGGAAGCTCCTTGCAACTGATCAAACACGTAATATATACGAGGCAAAGGAAATTTATTACGTATTGTTATCTTGTTCAACTGCCTATAGCCAATGTACATTCTCAGGGATCCGTTTTTCTTCTTTACGAACAGTACTGGTGCACCACATGGGAATATACTCGGTCTGATAAAACCCTTATCTAACAAATCATGCAGTTATTGTTTTAGCTCCTTCAACTCTGATGGTGCCATCCGATATGGCGGTATTGATATGGGCCGTGTGTTAGGTGGAAAATCAATACCAAAATCTATTTCTCGTACTTGAGGCAATCCTGGTAAATCCTCAAGAAAACATCAGAAAATTCTCTCACTACTAGTACATTTTCTATACTAATTGTTTCCTTTCTTGTCATTTACAATAGCTAAGAGACCCAAGCAACCTTTCTTCAGAAGTCGTTGAGCTTTCATAAAAGATACAACTTTGCAAATCTATGGAAACTGACCCCATTTTAGAACAAAACTGGGTTCATTTGTTATCTCAAAATTAACTATCCTTGCATGAAAATCGATGATAGCATAGCATAAAGATAACCAATCCATTCCCATCAGCATGTCAATGTCAATCATATCAAGTAAAATAAGGTCAACTAAAGTATTTCTACCCTCAACCCCAATCTGACAAGCACGATACACATATTCAACTAACAGAGACTCTCCAACAGGAGTAGCAACTAGAAAAGGATCATTCAATAGCTCAGTTGTCTAACAAACCTCAAAGAAAAGTATGAGGACACATAGGACTGAGTAGATCCCGGATCAATCAATACAAGTGCATCAAATGAAGATAGAAAGAATACCCATGACACAATATTCGAGGCCTGAGCATCCTTCCTTGTAAATGCAAAAACTCTCGCCCGACCTCTACCAACATTCCCTTGTCCTTGATTCACAGTAGCACGGTCTCCAGCATATCGACCTCTATTTCCTGTACTTGTAGCACATGAAGTATTACGATTACTCTGAGTAGGTGCAGCTGACTGAATAGAAGCCTGGTTGAAATTTCTCGGAGGATGAGGGAAATCCCTCAAAGTGATGCCCCAACTGGCCACACCAAAAGCACTTTCTAGTTAGAACACGACATTGGCCCAAATGTGATATACCTTGTGTCCGGCAGACTGGAGTAGTGGCATATATCTGCCCAGAATTACGATGTCCAGATGATGATGGTCCCCTAGTACCCTGTTAGTAATGTGGTTTGGATATGGAGTGTGAAGACATGTGTGTCCCTGTCTGAGAACCTTATTGTTGTTGTCCCTGATTTCCTGCTCTTCGATTTTCACTAAAATTGCCACTGAAAGACCCTCTTGTCTTGGCCTTCTTACGTAAATCACTAGCTGCACACTCATCACGTACCTTGGTTTCAATAGTTCTAGCAAGGTCGACCGCATTAGAGTAGGATAAAGTCTTCATATGTGGGGCTACTGCATTGTATAGACGACCAACCAATCAATCAACAAACCTCTGAACTCGAGCTTCTTTGATAGGCACTAAGTAAGGAGCATATTTATCCAGCTTACAAAACTTGGTGTTATATGTTGACACATCCATATCTGGAGTTTGAACCAATCTCTCAAAGTATCTAGCATATTTTTGCATCAGGCTATCTAGAAGAAAATGATTCATGAACAACTTACTGAATTCGTCCCATGTCAGTGGTGCTGCTCCTGCTGGCCTTCCTAGAAATACAGTTTCATACCATGTGTTGGCCATATCCTCTAGTTTTGTATGTTGTGAGCACCACGTCTCTCTTACTAGAACATCCTAGAGCACGTAATTCCTTGAGTATCCCATCCAAGAAACTTTGACGATCTGCTGAATTATCAGAACCTGTGAATTTTGGTGATTTCAATTTCAGGAACTCTTTTAGGGATACTTTCTTATTCCCGAAAGTCTGAGTCTGTACAGGTGCTTGTGTCTGTAAAGTAGCCTGAGGAGCTGAACTTCCACTCTGAGTAGGAACCAATGCCTTTAACACATTCAATAACCTTTCCACTGTGTCTGCATGTAAGGCAACAATAGGTACAATAGTTGGCAGTGGTGATGGAGCATCCTGAACCCCCTGTTCTTGCACTTGATCTGGCATAGTAGCTTGGGGTTGACCCATGTTCCCAACTTCAGGTTGAGGAGCGGCTTGCCTTCTAGTTTGATGAACCCCAACTTGACCGTCGCCCCGGATAGCACCACGTCCAGCACCACGTCCAGCAGATGAGGGTGTGAGTGTCCTAGCCATCTGCGAAAGAAGTATTCCAAAGTCAATCTCAAGTTATCTCAATGCACAATCAAAGAATAAAAAAAGGGAAAACACTCCTAGATGTTCAGTAGCCTCAAGATCGTAAGTATGGGTGCCTACATGCCCATGAACAAGACTCTACTAAACATTGCTCCATGATTCGAGACTTAAAGCCTAAGATCTAATACCAACTTTGTCACGACCCAATTTAGGATCATGACCGGCACTTAGGAGCAAGTGATCCCAAGAAAGCCTTATCGGTATTTTACAAAAAAAATAGACACAGTTTCCCCTGTTTTTGGACTATCCCAAAAACATTTCTGTCTCAAATCAACAACCAAACATCCTAATATTAATTCAAACGACAATCACTTTATCAATTAACCAAAATAAATATCTACCGTTAATAGTCCACCTACTAACAACTAGAAATACTATTTTGTCTCCAACTTTGATAAGAATGAGCGATACTCAACATAAGTCTATAATAACAAAAGAATACTCAAGACACTAAAATAATGACTATGGAGCGACTCTAAGAGTTCAAATAAAATACCATAATAATAAATAAAATCTCCGCCCACACGAACATATGCGAGACTCACCAAGAACTATCTACTTGTGCGCTCTAATTAACGAAATCATCGCATGCGTCAGCTGCTGTCTCTTTAAAAACATTTAGCGGGGAATGAGTCGCTAGCTCAGTAAGTAATAACACTTACCCACAAGCATTTTTATTGGGGATAAGTCAGAAACATGCTAGTATATATATTAAATAGAAAATATTATAAGAATGTCCTTTCAGAAACAATAAACAATAATCAGTCTCATCATATTTTTCATGTAATGTAAATCAATTGACAATTCAGTAATAAGTTCGATAAATACTGTGTAATATCAATATTCATGTTTGGGAGGTTTCAATGAACATATCAAGTAATTAGAAAAATTGTGGACTTCTTCGCAAGAAGTAAAATATAACGGTAGTCCCTACTCGAGGAAAATCGGTAACGGTATGCTAGTTCTACCGTCCCAATAACGAGCGCTATAACGGTAATCGGTAATTAGAAGGTGTACCAGGTCTAACGAACCCGCCGTTAGCTACGGGATCCATCAAAGTCTACTCTCATTTATACTTATCTATGTAATCCATATATACTTGTAGAAAAATATTTTAAAATAATGTAGGGCATATCGGTTCTTATTATGAAATTTCATTTCGATAACAGTAATTTCAAGTAATGTTAAAACATATCTAGTGACAACGAAAATATTTAAAACAACGGTAATCATCCCAAATAACTATTTCGGTATCATATCGAGTAAAAGACTTGTCCCACATGCAACTCAAAATAATCGGTAACATATTAGTTTTAAAAATCATGTGTAAATCATGCAAGTTAACACACAAATTTCGGTAAGATTACTACTCACAGTACTCGTGCCGAAATACCAAATGCTTCACCTCGAGCGATGATGCGAGACTAATGCATAGTTTAATATGTAATATACCTTACATTTGAGGTGCGTTAATGATAAAAATACACTTTTTATGTGCTTAATGGAGTTTATTTCATGTCTAGGTGAATTGGATATGGAAACGGAGCTAAAGGGATGCAAATACGTCGAAAAATACGCGAAAGGAGACACCCGGGCGATAGCCGGGCGATAGATCCCTACAGCCTGACCCTACCTGGCGTTAGCCAGGCGTTAGGGCTGAAATTCTAGCCCTACACTGGAGTTAGCCAGGCGTTAGGGCTGAAACGCTAGCCCTAGCCTGGCGTTAGCCAGGCCTTTGGGTCC
>ML313913.1:0-30333 GCA_005239505.1 Nicotiana paniculata | reverse complement strand
CCCTGGCGTTTCAGCCCAAACGCCTGGGTAAGGCCAGGCACCCCCTGACGTTTCAGCCCAAACACCTGGGTAACGCCAGGTACCCCCTGGCGTTTCAGCCCAAACGCCTGGGTAAGGCCAGGCTGGGCCAGGCTGTTTGGCTCTGTCGCCCGGCTATCGCCCGGGTGTCCCCTTTCGCGTATTTTTCGACGTATTTGCATCCCTTTAGCCCCGTTTCCATTTCCAATTCACCTACACATAAAATAAACCCCATTAAGCACATACGACGTGTATTTTTATCATTAAAGCACATAAAATGTAAGGTATATAATGCTTAAAATCATGAATTCTAGCCACGCATCAACTTAGCATTAAGTTATATGATTATGATTATTTACCCGGGACAGAAGTAATATGTATCTGCTATAGGTGTATGTTTGTATATATATATATGTATATATATATATACACACACACATTATACATGTATGTACATATATATCTATATACATACATATATATATATATATATATACACACACACACACATTATATATGTATGTATGTACATATATATATACATACATATATATACATACATACATATATAATGTATATATATTGTAATAACCCGGACAGTCGCTCCGAGAATTTAGCCATGTTTCCCCCGTTTCTGCTTCATATTATGTGGTTCAGCTTCATTTATGTGTGTTGGGTCGGTTGTTTCGGGTTCAAAGTGGTCATGGTGAGCGTTGAGGCAATTAGTCTCTCAAGGTAGCCTAATAGTTGAGAAAGTCAACTGAGAGTTGACTTGTTGGTAAACGAGCTCGGAATGTGGATTTTATGGCTCAGATAGCTTTATTAGCTGATTTGGGACTTAGGAGTATGTTCAGAATATTTTTGTGATGTCCAGTGTAGAATTAGCCTTGAATTGGCGAAAGTTAGTTTTTGGCGATTTCCGGTCGGCAGTGGAAAATAGGCTATCAGGGTCGAAATGGAAATCCGGAAGTTGGAGAAGGTTTGTAGTGTCATTTTGGATATGTCTGCAAAATTTCAGGTCAATCGGAGGTGTTTTGGTTGGTTTCGGCGTAGTTGGCGAAATCAGGAAGGTGAAGGTAATGGCTTTAGATTCGCGGGAAGTCTCTTCAGAGTAAGTTTTTCCAATGTGGTGCATTTGGGGATAATTGAGGGAGTATTCAGTCACTTATGAGCCTTAGACGGTATGATTTTGTGCTTGGGTCGCGTGTGGTGAGTCTGGGTTACAAATTTGTGGTATTACGGCAGGAAGAAGTATCCATTTGAAGGTAAGTCAGAAGAAACTTGGGTAAATAGGGCAACTTGGTAGTAGGTCGGATCGGCATGGTAAGGTATACGATTAGTTCTTTGGGTGTTCATAGGTGACGAGTTTTTCGGGTGTTTCTTAGCAATGCTCTTGGATTTTTTTTGGTGGCCTGCGTAGTTGGTTGAGTTAGAAGAATTCAGTCCTGATGGGTTGGTGTTGCGCAAATGGGATTTCGGATAGTTCTTGATGGTTTCTACCGCGTTAAGGGTGCATATTTTCTTATGGCGTGTCGTGAGTTTGTTTCTAAATGGGATCCAATGGAAGTTCTTGGCTAGTTGGGTACGTACTTGCTTGTGGCTCAGAAGAGACCGTGGAGTTACCGTATTTTTCCTAGGTTGGCATGGCGTGTGCGGTATGTTGGGGTAGAGTTGAGATTTGCATATGTGAGGTCACAATTTGGTTTTGGAAGGAAGGTCATAAATTCTTAGGCAGCATAGGCAATTTCAGATGACTAGGTAGATGATATCACTAATTGGTACGACTTGATGAGGGTATATATTTCAGAAAGAGCAATGTGTTTGAGTTAAGGGTACTTCATTGGTATCGCGACGCCCTATTATTGGATCGACTGTTGATATTCAAGGTTTCTTGGTAAAAGGAAGAATTATAGGGGTATCCCCCCATGGAATGAGTGAGTAATTGGGATGTGTTATGTATTCAAGCGGTGGAGTTGTGATCAGATATGGTAATCCGTCGTTTCATGGACTTCGAGATTGAGAGTTCTCATAAACAGGATATTTGTGGAAATGAACTGTGATGATGCGAGCTGAGCTAGTCGAATGTTAGTATGTACCATGATTCTGTCATTATGAACTTTTTGGTAAGCTGTCTATTTGTTATAGGTGATCATAGTTAATTTAGGGTCACTGGTAGGCTAATATGGGTGTGTGTTCTGCACCGGGTCGGAATTGCTGGCTCCGAGTTTCTATTATTGAGAAATGTACCATTCGATTGTGATTGATTTGTTCATGTTTTGGAGTGATCTATGATTTACCCTTCGTTGTTGCGAGGAGTGGTGATTATTGGTTATATGCACATATCGTGCGGTTCTAATTGGGCGTTATAGCTAGATTTGAGTAAGGTAAGTAATTGGGTGTTGCGGGATTGAGACGTGTTAGTTATATACCTTCTGTTTCGGGTGGCATGGTATCGTCCGGTTTCCCCCGTGGTTATGGCAATGCACTTTGATTTTTAATGGTTATTGATATTGGGAAAAGTGTCTTGAAGTATTTCAAGTGGACCAGCATTGGATGAGATCGCGTCGTGTAGCGGAGTTACGAGGGGTATGACCTTTGATATTGGATGCATGTGTTTTTTATTTTTACGGTGTGTGCCAGGCTGTTAGTATGATATGGTGACGGTAATTCTTAATGGCAGGATAGTCCTCTCGTGTGGATCTTTTATATAATTTGATTGCATTAGGATGTTGCTGTTAAGTGCACGAGTCGCACAGGTTTTGGCTTCGAATTGTATCGATGTGTCATGTCTTCAGGGTGGTTGTGATGGATGAGAAGAGGTCATTGGACCTAGAATGAATGTTTTCAGAATTTTCTATAGCATAGTTGGAAGGATAAATATCGGGAGTCGGCATAGAAATCTGCTATAATTCGTGTTTGGGGAAGGGGGAGTTTCATGTCTGGCTGATCGGACGAATGGTTGTTAGTTCTACGTGCTTCTTTCATCATCCGCAGTATATGGAAGTGTTAGAGCGAGGCATTTCATGATAAGAGGTTACGTACCGGTATTGGGTTGTTCTGAGCAGTTACTTTGGTTAAGAGTTATTGCTATGAGTGTTTGAGTCACGCGGTGTATTATGTGATTTTATCTGGGGTACGTATATGGCTTGATTTAGCATATTCAGACTTGTTCAGTCTACAGTTATGGAAATTTTGATCTTGTATATTATTCAGAAGTGGGAATTTGGTTCTAAGGTTTATGGGCCAGGATTTGGATTTCGAAATTTCAACGGTATTGTGCTATTGGACCTATATGAGATAGGGTGACGTGGGATCGCCCCCGGGTATGTTCATGGTAAGCGACGTAACAGTTTGATAGTGTTGGAGAACAACTCTTGGCATGTTCGAGGATGAACGTATATTTAAGTGGGGGAGGATGTAACGACCCGGTCGGTCGCTCCGAGAATTTAGCCACGTTTCCCCCGTTTCTACTTCATTTTATGTGGTTCAGCTTCATTTATGTGTGTTGGGTCGGTTGTTTCGGGTTCGGAGTGGTCATGGTGAGCATTGAGGCAACTAGTCTCTCAAGGTAGCCTAATAGTTCAGAGAGTCAACTGAGAGTTGACTTGTTGGTAAACGACCTCAGAATGCGGATTTTATGGCTCAGATAGCTTCATTAGGTGATTTGGGGCTTAGGAGTGTGTTCAAAATATTTTTGTGATGTCTGGTGTAGAATTAGCCTTGAATTGGCGAAAGTTAGTTTTTGGCGATTTCCGGTCGGCAGTGGAAAATAAGCTATCAGGGTCGGAATGGAATTTCGAAAGTTGGAGCAGTTTTGTAGTGTCATTTTGGATATGTCTGCAAAATTTCACGTCAATCGGAGGTGTTTTGGTTGGTTTCAGCGTAGTTGGCGAAACTTGGAAGTTTCAAAGTTAATAGGCTTGAATTTGATGTAACTTTGGTGTTTTTGCGTTGTTTTTGGTGTTTCTAAGGCTCGACTAAGTTTGAATAATTTTATGTGATATGTCGGTATGTTTGGTTGAGGTCCCGAGGGCCTCGGGTGTGTTTCGGGTAATTAACGGACCAATTCTTGGCTTGAAAACTAGGCAGATTTGTTGTTGATGTGAGGTTCTGATTTCCTTCTACGCGATCGCGGGAGGATGTTTGCGATCGCTTAGAGTAAAATAGTGGGGAAGTCATTTTGTTCTATGAGATCGCGTGGTTAGGATTGCGATCGCATAGGTTGGGCAGGATAGGCAGTGCGATCGCGTGGGTGGTTTTGCAATCGCATAGGGTATTTGGAGGCGCGTGTATGGGGTGGTAAATTGTTCTATGCGATCACGTGTATTGGTCTGCGATCGCAATGGTTGGTTGGACTGTGCATCGCAATCGCGTTCCAAGATTCGCGATCGCAGTGAAGGAAATTTTATAGCTGGGCAGAATGTTTTAAAAGGCATGTTATGCGAAATTGGCTCATATTTCCTCCATTGTTGACGAGTTGGGAGCACTTTTGAGAGGATTGAAGAGGGAATTGAAGGGAATCACTTGGAGGTAAGGTTTTTAACTTCATAACTCGTTTATATGTCGATTTCTAAGTGATTAAACCATAGAATTTGCTGGAATTAAACCCAAATTGGTGAAGAAGGCGTGCATGGGAAATTGATTCTTCTTTTGAGGATTTGAGTGGACAATTGTGGTCCGATTTTAGTGTTCTTGGTATGTATATTATCGTGGGAGGAAGAGAATTGTAATGATGTAAAAATTATCAAATTCCGAGACGTGGGACCGGGGCTCGGGTTTGGCCGAATTTCGAGATTATTGTATAATTTGATAATTTTCGACTGGGTTTGTGTTCCTTGAGTATATATTAATGATGTTGAACTGATTTTGGCTAGATTCGGAGAAATCGGGAGCCAATTTTAGGGGCAAGAGCATTTCAGACTAGTGTTGTGGCTCGGTGGAGGTAAGTAATGGTTATAAATCTTGTCCTGAGGGTATGGAACCCCAGACTACATATTTTCTCACTGATTTTAGAAAGGCGCACATGTCGGATGATGAATATGTGGCGCGGACTGATTTTTGGATTGGACTAGGTCCTCTCCGCGGAAACTAATGAGTTTCATATTTACTCAAAACCTTATGTTAAATCATATTCTAAAGATTGTTGAAATATTTGGGTTATAATCCGTGTTTGGGGCCTCGTGCCGATCTGTTTAGACCCCTTGGGGCCTTTTTACTGCTGTTTTTCCTCACTATGTATTGATGATTTCACTCGGCTGCATTGTGCATACTGTTTTCGAAACTCAGCATGATTTACACCACTTTGAGATTTAAACTGATGTTTTGGGTGGATTACCCTGTTTTACTGATTCTCCCGAGGGGCCTTTCGAGTGGTTCTGCTGAGTGTGGTCGAGGGCCAAGAGTGATGGTGCGGTGCTAAGTGTGGCCGAGGGCCGAGGGCCGAGAGTGATGGTGAGGTGCTAAGTGATATTAGTGCTTGAGCTGAAGGAGCCTTTCCGGAGTCTGTATACACCCCCAGTTAGCGCACCGAGTGCCGAGTGACGAGTGATTGAGAGGTCGAGTGAAGAGTGATTGGGAGGCATGAGTGATTGGGAGGTGCTGAGTGACTGTGAGGTATGCCCGAGGGGCTGATTATGATACATGTTTTGCCCGAGGGGCTACTGATGATTTTACTACATTCATTTTCATACTAAATCTTTCGGTATGAAGTTTTTAAAACTATGCATTCTTTAAAGGATTTTTTTTCTGAAGTTGATTTTAAGGCATGATGATTTCACATATCTATGTTATATTGTTGGAAAGAAAGGCTGTGCACCTTGTGATTTGATGACATTGACTTTATGTATTTCTTGCTGCTCAGACCTGATTTATTTTCATTACTACTGAGTTGGAGTACTCACATTACTCCCTGCACCTTGTGTGCAGATTCATGTATTAGGGCAGGTTGAGCTATCTATCTGTTCCAAAGATTCTTGGAGGTTTGCGAGGTAGCTGCATGCGTCCGTAGTCCTGCTCTTTCTCCTGCTTACTATTATAGAATTTATTTTCGTCGAGTTGTATATTTTATGTAAATGCTCATGACCAGTGACTCCGGGTTCATGAGGGTTGTATTTAATGTTCAGTACAGATTCAACTGTTTTATCAAATGTTTAAAGGAACTTTTATGGGTATTCGGTGTAGTGAAGATGTAAAAGGGAAGCTTATTATGATTCGAATTTGGGTTTTGGCTGGCCTAGTTTCATGATAGGCTCCATCATGACTGGCCTGGATTTGGGGTCGTGGCATATATACATATATACATACATATACATACATACATACATACATAAGTAACGACCCAGCTGGTCGTTCCGAGAGTTTAGCTCCGTTTCCCCCGTTCCTGCTTCATTTTATGTGGTTCATCTTTATTTATATGTGCTGGGTCATTTGGTTCGGGTTCAAAGTGGTCATGGTGAGAATTGAGGCATTTAGTCTCTCAAGGTAGCCTAATAGTTAAGAAAGTCAACTGAGAGTTGACTTATTGGTGAACGACCCCGGAATGCGGATTTTATGACTTGGATGGTTTCGTTAGGTGATTTGGGACTTAGTAGTGTGTTCGGAATGGAGTTGTGATGTCTGGTATAGAATTAGGCTTGAATTGGAGAAAGTTAGTTTTTGGCGATTTCCGGTTGGCAGTGGCTATCGGGGTCAGAATGGAATTCTGGAAGTTAGAACAGGTCCGTAATGTCATTTTGGATATGTGTGAAAAATTTCAGGTCAATCAGAAGTATTTTGGTTGGTTTCGGCGTCGTTGGCGAAATTTGGAAGTTTCAAAGTTCATAAGCTTGAATTTTATGTAATTTTGGTGTTTTCATGTAGTTTTTGGTGTTTTGAAGGCTCTACTAAGTTGGAATAATGCTATGGGATGTGTTGGTATGTTTGGTAGGGGCCACGAGGGGCTCGGGATTGATTTCGGATGGTTGGCGGAGTTTTGAACTTGGAAAATTGCAGCAAATGGCTGCTGGTGTACGTTTCTAGTGTTGGCCGCACCTACAGATCGGTAGTCGCAGGTGCGAAGACGCAGGTGCAAAAGTCCATGCGCAGGTGCGAAGGGAGTCTAGGCAGGAGGAGTCCGCAGGTTCGAAGAGTTGGCCGCACCTGCGAAGCCGCAAGTGCGGAAAAGTGGCCGAAGGTGCGAGAATTGGGACGTTAGTGGGATCTCGCAGGTGCAGGTCCGCATGTGCGATTAAAGGTCTGCAGGTGCAGAATTGCTGGGCAGAACAGTATAAAAGAGGCCTCAGTGAAACTTTATTGATTTCACCATTGTTGCATGCGGTTGTAGCTCATTTGAATGAAAATTGAAGAGAGAATTCGTGGGTCTTCAGTGCAGGTAAGTTCTCGAGTTATTAAAGTCGTTTCTATGTTATTTTGTTCAGATTAGGTTAGTATTTGAAGGATTAAAGTAAGAAAAAGTTTGGAAAATGGGAGGAAAGATTTGGGAATTTCTTTTGGCAATTTTAGTGGGCAATTGTGGTCTGATTTAGATGTTCTTGGTATGTACGGTCTCGTGGGAGGATAAGGGTTCTTTTGATGTAAATTTTATCGAATTATGAGGCGTGGGCCCGGGGCTCGGGTTTTGCCGAATTTTGAGATTCTTGTTATGATAGTTTTCGATTGGGTTGTGTTCCTTTAGTGTATATTGATGATGTTAAAATGGTTTTGGCTAGATTCAAAGCAATCGGGAGCCATTCGAGGGGCAAGAGCATAGCGGACTAGTATTGTGGCTCGGTAGAGGTAAGTAATATTTATAAATCTTGTCTTGAGGGTATGAAACCCCGGACATCATATTTCTCACTGATTTTAGAATGGTGCACATGTCGGATGACGAGCATGTGGCGCGCACTGATTTTTGGATTGGACTTGGTCCTCTCCGCGGCAACTATTCAGTTGCGTATTTTACTCTAAACTATATGTTAAATTGTGTTCTAAATATTTCTGAAATATTTGGGCTATAAGCCATGATTGGGGCCTCGTGCCGATTTGTTTAGACCCCTTGGGGGATTTTTACTGCTGTTTTCCTTATTGATTATTGATGATTTCACTCACTCACATTGTGCTTACTGTTTTCAAAACTAAGCCTGATTTACACTACTTTGAGATTTAAAATGATGTTTTGGGTCGAGTACCCCGTTTTACTGATTCGCCCGAGGGGCTTTTGAGAGTTTCTTATTAAGTGAGGCCGAGGGCATGATTTGTGAGGATGTGATACGCCACGAGGTGGCTTGATATTAGCGCTTGGGCTGAAGGAGCCCCTCCGGAGTCTGCACACACCTCCAGTGAGCGCACCGAGTGCCGAGTGACGAGTGATTGGGAGGAACGAGAGACTATGAGGTATGACCGAGGGGCTGATTATGAGTGATGGTGAGGTATGCCCGAGGGACTGATTATGAGTGACTGTGAGGCATGCCCGAGAGGCTGATTATGGTACATGTGTTTGCCCGAGGGGCTACTTATGATTTTACCACTTTCACTCTGAACTTATGAAATATGTTTTGCCCGAGGGGCCTCTTTATGATTTATTTCATTTTCATAACAAATCTTTCGGTTGAAGTTGTTGAAAATATACATTTTTCAAAGGATTTTTCTGAAGTTGGTTTTAAGGCATGATGATTTCATATATCTATGTTATAATGTTTGAAAGAAAGGCTGTGCATATTGTGAATTGATGACATTGATTTTATGTGTTTCTTGCTGCTCAGACCTGATTTATTTTCATTAACTACTGAGTTAGTGTACTCACATTACTCCCTGCACCTTTTGTGCAGATCCAGGTGTTAGGGCAGGGTAAGCTGTCTATCTATTCCAGAGATTCTCAGAGGTTTGCGAGGTAGCTGCATGCGTCTGCAGTCCTGCTCTCTCTCTCCTGCTTACTATTATAGAATTTATTTTTCTTTTGAGTTGTATATTTTATGTAGATGCTCATGACCAGTGACTCCGGGTTCTCGAGGGTTGTATTTAATATTCAATATAACTTTAACTGTTTTATAAATGTTTAAAGGAAACTTTTATGGGTTATCAGTACAGTAAAGATGTAAAGGTTAGCTTATTATGATTTGGGTGTAGTTTTGGATGGCATAGTTTCACGATAAGCGCCATCACGACTGGCTTAGATTTGGGGTCGTGACAGTTTGGTATCAGAGCGCTAGGTTACATAAGACTCACCGGTCATGAGCAGGTTTAGTAGTGTCTTGCGCATCGGTACGGAGACGTCTGTACTTATCTTCGAGAGGCTGCGGAACCCTTAGGAAAATATCACATTCTTAAATTCTTGTCATGCGAACCCATTGTATTCTGCCAAGAGCGTAACTCTTGAATTCCATCCATGCATTAGAACACGCACGAGAGCGCTTGGTATCAGTTGTTCATCGACGACTTATGACTTCCATGGATGAGATGTGATTTTGGCATGTTGTTAATGGGCCAGTCTGGAGAACTTGAGGCCGGATTCATTCTGTGGCTTGAGGTGCTGAGATTTTCATTGTGTGGGCACATGTATTTGGGGACTTATATATCTGTTGATGTCCTTATTAATGGGACTTTGTGACTAGATGGCTACGTGGTCAGTGTGATTTGATGGTTAGATGTGTTCAGACTATGATTTGTGACAAAAAGGGTTGGCTAGAAATGTGGCAAGATGTATTGAGTGTTTGATTTCTGTCTCGGTTTGGTATATGGCCTTGAGTTGTGAGTATATTGGAAGACCTCTCATGTTGTGTAGTTGTGGAGTGAAGCGGATCTTTCTGTTGGGTTATGAGTTCCTGGTGATGTCTTTTGAGCTGATCATTGCCCCAATAGCGTTCATGTATTTGATTAACAGTGTATTCCAGCCGTATTAGCACTCCTTACTATTATATTCATTGATGGCGTCCTGGCACATTCACGTAGCCAGGAGTAGCATACTTAGTATTTGAGGATGACATTATAAGGATTCAAGGAGGAACGACTCTATGCAAAATTCTCCGAGTGTGACTTTTGGCTCGGTTCAGTAGCATTCTTGGGACACGCGGTGTCCATTAAAGGTATCCATGTGGTCAGACATGTGTGGGTAGAGCTTCCAGAAGCTCGATATTTCTGCGACCACCGCTCTAGTGGTAGTTCTGCCATCAACTTCAGGTTCTTACCGCGTATTGTGATGCCTCGAGGGTAGGTGTTGGTTGTGTTCAGATGCAGGAAGGTGTAGTGATTGCGTGATAGTTATGGTGTTCAGACGTGTATGGAGAGATATTAGTTGAGGCTAAGCGGGCAGGGGTATCTCTTGCGGTTTGTCCTAGGGTGTGTGATCCCTATGTAGTTCTTTAATAAGTTCTCTTCTACCAGTAAATGATATATGTTGTAATTGGTGTTTAGATCACTCGTGGAAGTTGGCGTGATTGTTACAATGGTGAATGCGAGATTTGCAGATGACTTGAGCTGTTAGACGGATGGTGTTATTATGGGCATTGTGAATTATTATTTGTATCAATCTTTGGCTTTGAGCCAAGTGGGGGAGTCTATTAATGATAAGTTGATTGCACGATTATGTGTGGTATTGGTTTCAGTTCGAGGTATATTGGTAAATCAGTTTTGACCTGCAGGTATGGGGTTTGGGAATGTCACGAGTAATGGAAATTTCATCGATATAGGTTATAATGTACTCTACTGGGTAATTGGATTCTATCGAATGATTTAGTGGAAATTGTAAAAGGTGTAGTGTGTGCTGTGTATGAACTTGCTTGTGGATTCAAGTGAGTGGATTACTTTCCTAGTATGTTAATGTGCAAACGGGTCAGGTCGATTCTGCCTAAATTGGTCAGTGTGATTGAGATTTACGTTGGAGGGTGTCAAGACTTGTGGTATTTCTACATCATCACGGATTCTACATATCAGTATCAGGAAGGTGAAGGTAATGGTTTTAGATTCGTAGGAAGTCTCTTCAGGGTAAGTATTTTGAATGTGGTACTTTTGGGGATATTTGAGAGATTATTTGGCGGCTTATGAGCCTTAGACGGTATGGTTTTATCCTTGGGTCGCGTGTGGTGAGTCTGGGTTGAATATTGTGGTATTACGGCAAGAAGAAGCATCAATTTGAAGGTAAGTCAGAAGAAGATTGGGTAAATAGGGCAACTTGGTAGTAGGTCGGATTGACATGGTAAGGGATACGATTAGTTCTTTGGGTGTTCATAAGGTGACGAGTTTTTTGGGTGTTTCTTAGCAAGGCTCTTTGATTTTTGGTGGCCTGCGTAGCTTGGTTGAGTTAGAAGAATTCAGACCTGATGGTTTGGTGTTGCGCAAATGGGATTTCGGATAGTTCCTGATGGTTTGTACCGCGATTAAGGGTGCATATTTTCTTATGACGTGTAGTGAATTTGCTTCTATATGGGATCCAATGGAAGTTCTTGGCTAGTTAGGTACGTAGTTGCTTGTGGCTCAGAAGGGACCGTGGAGTTCCCGTATTTTTCCTAGGTTGGCATGGAGTGTGCGGTATGTTGGGGTAGAGTTGAGATTTGCATATGTGAGGTCACGGTTCGGTTCTAGAAGGAAGGTCATAAATTCTTAGGCAACATGTGCAGTTTCAGATGACTAGGTAGATGACATCACTAATTGGTGCGACTTGAAGGGGGTATACATTTCAGAAAGAGCAATGTGTTTGAGTTAAGGGTACTTCATTGGTATCGCGGCGCCCTATTGTTGGATCGACTGTTGATATTCAAGGTTGCTTGGTAAGCTGAAGAATTATAGGGGTATCCCTCGTGGAATGATTGAGTATTTGGTATGTGTCATGTATTCGAGCGGTGGGGTTGAGATTAGATATAATAATCCGTGCGCTTCATGGACTTCGAGACTGAGAGTTCTCATAAACAGGTTATTTTGTGGTGGTGAACTCTGAAGATGCGAGCAGAGCTAGTCCTATGTTAGTATGTACCATGATTCCGTCATTGTGAACTTTTCGGTAAGTTATCTATCTGTTGTGGGTGATTAGAGTTAATTTAGGGTCACTGGTAGGCTAATATGGGCGTGTGTTCTGCATCGGGTCGGAATTGTTGGCTCCGAGTTTCTATTACTGAGAAATGTACCATTCGATTGTGATTGAGTTTATTCATGTTCTAGAGTGATCTATGAATTACCCTTCGATATTGCGAGGAGTGGTGATTATTGGTTATATGCACATATGGTGCTGTTCTAATTGGGCTTTATAACCATATTTAAGTAAGGTAAGTACTTAGGTGTTGGGGGATTGAGGTGTGTTGGTTATATACCTTCTGATTTGGGTGGCATGGTATCGTCTGGTTTCCCCCGTGGTTATGGCAATGCACTTTGAGTACTTGATGTCGAATTTCGAATGGTTATTGATTTTGGGCAAGGTGTCTTGAAGTATTTCAAGTGGACCAGCGTTCGGATGAGATCGCGTAGTGTAGCGGAGTTATGTAGGGGTATGACCTTGGTATTGGATTCGTGTGTTTTGATTCTTACGGTGTGTGCCAGGCTGTTAGCATGATATAGTGATGGTAATTGTTAATGGCAGGATAGTCCTCTCGTGTGGATCTTTTATATTATTTGATTGCATTGGGATGTTGCTATTAAGTGCACGAGTTGCACCAGTTTTGGCTTCGAATTGTATCGATATGTCATGTCTTCAGGGTGGTCGTGATGGATGAGAAGAGGTCATTTGACCTAGAATGAACATTTTCAGAATTTTCTACAGCATAGTTGGAAGGATAAATATCGGGAGTCGGCTTAGAAATCTGCTATAACTCCTGTTTGGGAAGGGGAGTTTCATGTATGACTGATCAGACGAATGGTTGTTAGTTTCTACGTGTTTCTTTCATCACCGGCAGTATATGGAAGTGTTAGAGCGAGGCATTTCTTGATAAAAGGTTATGTACCGGTATTGGGTTGTTCTGAGCAGTTATTGTGGTTAAGAGTTATCGCTATGAGTGTTTGAGTCACGCAGTGTATTATGTGATTTCATCTGGGGTGTGTATATGACTCTACTCATCATGTTCAGACTTGTTCAGTTTATAGTAATGGAATTTTGATCTTGTATATTATTTCAGAAGTGGGAATTTGGTTCTAAGGTTTATGGGTCAGGATTGGATTTTGAGGTTTCAACGGTATTGTGCTATTGGACCTATATGGGATAGGGTGACGTAGGATCATCCCCGGGTATGTGCATGGTAAGCTACGTAACAGTTTGATGGTGTTGGAGAACAACTCTTGGCACGTTCGAGGACGAACGTATGTTTAAGTGGGGGAGGATGTAACGAACCGGCCAGTCGTTCTGAGAGTTTAGCTCCGTTTCCCCCATTTATGCTTCATTTTATATGGTTCAGCTTCATTTATGTGTGTTGGGTCGGTTGGTTCGGGTTCAGAGTGGTCATGGTGAGAATTGAGGCATTAAGTCTCTCAAGGTAGCCTAATAGTTGAGAAAGTCAACTGAGAGTTGACTTATTGGTGAACGACTTCGGAATGCGGATTTTATTACTCGGATGGTTTCGTTAGGTCATTTGGGACTTAGGAGTGTGTTCGGAATGGAGTTTTGATGTCCAATGTAGAATTAGGCTTGAATTGGCGAAAGTTAGTTTTTGGTGATTTCTGGTCGATAGTGGAAAATAAGTTGCTGGTGTAAAATTGCAGCAAACGGCTGCTGGTGTAAGTTTCTGATTTTGGCCGTACCTGCGGATTGGTAGCCGCAGGTGCAAAATTCCATGCGTAGGTGCGAAGGGAGCCTAGGCAGGAGGAGTCCGCAGGTGCGAAGAGTTGGCCGCACCTGCGAAGCCGCAGGTGCGGAGAAGTGGCCGCATGTGCGAGAATTGAGCCGTTAGTGAGATCTTGCAGGTGCGGGTCCGTAGGTGCGATAAAAGGTCCGCAGGTGCGGAATTGCTGGGCAGAACAGTATAAAAGAGGCCTCCGTGAAATTTTATTGATTTCACCATTGTTGCATGCGGTTGGAGCTCATTTGAAGGAAAATTGAAGAGAGAATTCGTGGGTCTTCAGTGCAGGTAAGTTCTCGAGTTATTAAAGTCGTTTTGATGTTATTTTGTTCAGATTAGGCTAGTATTTGAAGGATTAAAGTAAGAAAAAGTTTGGAAAATGGGAGGAAAGATTTGGGAATTTCTTTTGGCAATTTTAGTGGGCAATTGTGATCCGATTTTGATGTTCTTGGTATGTACGGTCTCATGGGAGGATAAGGTTCTTGTGATGTAAATTTTATCGGATTCTGAGGCGTGGGCTCGGGGCTCGGGGCTCGGGTTTGGCTGAATTTCGAGATTCTTGTATAATTTGATAGTTTCCGATTGGGTTGTCTTCATTTAGTGTATATTGATGATGTTAAAATGATTTTGGCTAGATTCAGAGCAATCGGGAGCCAATTCGAGGGGCAAGAGCATAGCGGACTAGTATTGTGGCTCGGTAGAGGTAAGTAATGGTTATAAATCTTGTCCTGAGGGTATGAAACCCCGGAGTTCATATTTCTCACTGATTTTAGAATGGCGCACATGTTGGATGACGAGTATGTGACGCGCACTGGTTTTTGGATTGGACTTGGTCCTCTCCGCGGAAACTATTGAGTTGTGTATTTTACTCTAAACTATATGTTAAATTGTGTTCTAAAGATTTCTGAAATATTTGGGCTATAAGACATGTTTGGGGCCTTGTGCTGATTTGTTTAGACCCTTTGGGGGCTTTTTACTGATATTTTCCTCACTGATTATTGATGCTTTCACTCACTCACATTGTGCTTACTGTTTTCGAAATTCAGCCTGATTTACACTAATTTGAGATTTAAAATGATGTTTTGGGTCGAGTACTCCGTTTTACTGATTCGCCCGAGGGGCTTTTGAGAGGTTCTGATTGTGAGGATATGATATGCCACGAGGTGACTTGATATTAGCGCTTGGGCTGAAGGAGCCCCTCCGGAGTCTACACACACCCCCAGTGAGCGCACCGAGTGCCGAGTGACGAGTGATTGGGACGCATGAGTGACTGTGAGGTATGCCCGAGGGGCTGATTATGAGTGATGGTGATGTATGCCCGAGGGGCTGATTATGATACATGTTTTTGCCCGAGGTGCTACTTATGATTTTACCACTTTCACTCTGAACTTATGAAATATGTTTTGCCCGAAGGGCCTCTTTATGATTTATTTCATTTTCATACTAAAACTTTCGGTTGAAGTTGTTGAAAATATACATTTTTCAAAGGATTTTTTTGAAGTTGGTTTTAAGGCATGATGATTTCATATATCTATGTTATACTGTTGGAAAGAAAGGCTGTGCATATTGTGAATTGATAACATTGATTTTATGTGTTTGTTGCTGCTCAGACCTGATTTATTTTCATTACTACTGAGTTGGTGTACTCACATTACTCCCTTCACCTTGTGTGCAGATCCAGGTGTTAGTGCAGGGTGAGTTTTCTATCTATTCCAGAGATTCTCGGAGGTTTGCGAGGTAGCTGCATGCGTCCGCAGTCCTGCTCTCTCTCCTTCTTACTATTATAGAATTTATTTTCTTTTTGAGTTGTATATTTTATGTAGATGCTCATGACCAGTGACTCTGGGTTCTTGGGGTTGTATTTAATATTCAGTATAGCTTTAACTATTTTATAAATGTTTAAAGGAATCTTTTATGGGTGATCAGTATTGTAAAGATGTAAATGGAAGCTTATTATGATTTGGATGTAGTTTTGGATGGCCTTGTTCCACAATAGGCGCCATCACGACTGGCTTAGATTTGGGGTCGTGACAACATACATATATACATACATACATACATATATATACCCGGCTGGTCGTTTTGAGCTCTAGCGTGTCGTTCATCGGTTTGAGGCCATGAGTAGCTTCACTTCAAGTATCATGACTTGCACGCGTAGTCGGAATTGAATTTCGGGAATTTCAAAGTCGATGTGGAAAGAGAATTTTCATTTCAGAAGCTTTAAGTTAGAAGAATTGGTTAGGTGGTGATTTTTAGTAAATGACCTCGGAATCGGGATCTGGAGGTTCCAACATGTTTGTATGATGATTTCAGACTTGGGCATATCCGGGTTGGGTTTTGGATGGCCCGGGAGTATTTCGGCGCCTATTGTGGAATTTAGCATTTTGGGAAGAATTTCATAAATAGGGGTTTGCATTGCATTTCAGTGTTATCAATGTCGGTTTTGTATTCTGAGTCTGGGAATAGCTCCGTATGGAAATTTTGGAGTCATTTGGATGAAGTTAGAAATTTGAAGGTTTTTAAGAAGTTTGACCGGAAGTGGACTTTTTGATATCGGGGTCGGATTCCAATTCCGGAAGTTGGAGTAGGTCCGTAATGTTAAATACGACTTGTGTGCAAAGTTTTAGGTCAATATGACGTGATTTGATAGGTTTCGGCATCGTATGTAGAAGTTTGATGTTCTAAAGTTCATTAAGCTTGAATTGGGGTGCGATTCCTGATTTCGATGTTTTTTTGATGTGATTTGAGGCCTCGAACAAGTTCGTGTCATGTTTTGGGACAGGCTGGTATGATTGGACGGGGTCCCTCGGGCCTCAGGTGTGTATCAGATCATTTTGGGTTACTTTGGATGTTGATTCACTGATATATGGTGTTGTTCTTCGCGTTCGCGAGGAACATCTTGCGTTCGCGAAGAAGGAAATCCCTGTTGCGCAGGTCTGACTTCGGAGGAACATATCTCTCTATCTATAAAGACTTTGGAGATTATGTAAAATTGAAAGTTGTAGCTCTTTGTGTCTAGTTTTCAGAACGGTAAACCAATAGTCATTTCGAGTTTTGTACAAAAAGTTATGACCATTATACTAGAGGCTATCTGGAAAGGTTTTGGAAGTGAATTTTGAGAAATTTTTTCATCGCGAACACGATGGGGGTCTTGCAAACGCGATGAAGGATCACCTGGGTAGTGTATAAGTTTGTAAAAATGGGTTTGGCTCATTTAATCTCATTTCCTCCATGGGAGCCGACCTAGGAGCGATTTTGGAGCTCCATCTTTATCATCCATATAAGGGTAAGTGATTCCCACATATTGCAAGTTAAATACTTGGATTATTTATATATATATATATATATATATATATATATATATATATATATATATATATATATATATATATATATATATATATATATATATATATATATATATTAACATGGGAATTCATGGAAAATTAGTGAAAAGATGGGGTTTTGTTAGAAAACCTAGAAATTGGTATTTTTTGATTTTGACCACGAAATTGGACATGGGATTTGGAATAAATTATATATTTGAGTTCGTGAGGTTGTTGGTAAAGTTTGTCTTCGAAAATTTCCGGATTCTGGGCATGTGGGCACGAGGGTATTTTATTGAATTTTCGAGCGGAGTTGGGAAATTGTTTAAATTGAATTGTCGTGAGTATTAGAGTATGTTTTTACAGGTTTGCACATTTGTTGACTAGTTTTGGAGCGTTGGGAATCGGTTGGAGTTGTTGGAAAGGCTTGGAATCCGGATATGAAACTTCGGAGCAAGGTAAGTCTCCTTTCTAACCTTGTAAGAGGGAATTAAATCCATATGTGGACTAAATTATTATGTGCTTCTATTTGTAGGGGCCACGTACGCACGTGGTGACGAGAGTCCGTATGTAGCTAGTAGCTATGCCTATGTCCGAGTAGTTTTAGGCTTACATCATGCCTTGTTGATATTTTTATTGATTTATGTTCATTGTTTGCCTTGAGAGGGAGCGATATTGAGTTCGCTTATTAAATGTTTTGAGAGGAGGTGAAATTTAAGAATTTAAGATTAAAAGGTTTCGTTTGAACTTCGTAATTTCGAAAGGAATTGAGGAATATTATAATAGCTTAAGAAATCTATGTGTAACTGCGTCGCATGTATGTTTCGCGAGCGGGGTATTTCCTTCTACTACTCCTATGGGATCGGGCAGTTCGTCTCGGCAGGATTTATGTACCAGACTCTCATGGGAGCGGGTCATTTGCCTCAGCAGGTTAATAGATGCATCTATGGTTCGCGCCATTCGACCCTCTGACAGTGTACATTTTACTTTTATGTTGGATCGGGCCGTACGCCTCGGCATTTCCTATACATATATATTATCCTCATGGAATCGTGCGTAATATTTGGCTAGAAGCCAGTTTATCTGAGGGTTTTCCCCTTATTTGAATTATGACAACCTCGTTGATGAAATCTGATGTATCTATGTATATGCTCCAGTTACGGAGGAAACTTGCTAGTTGAGAGCTGAGTAAATTGTAAAAAGGGAATTGTACCACGTAATTTATACTTGTTTGTTTCATTTATTTACTCTATTTCATATTTATTCATTTCTTTACCGTACCTGATATTATTAGACCACTAGTAAGTGTCGGAGTCGACCCCTCGTCACTGCTTCTCCGAGGTTAGAGGGGATACTTACTGGGTACGCGTTGTTTTCGTACTCATGCTACACTTGCTGTACATTTTGATGTACATGTACATGTATGGATAGGGGCCTTGTGGGCGCGACGGTGTGGTTGATACTGGGACTTAGGTGAGCTGCATCTTATGAGATGATCCACAACCAGCAGATTCTCCTTCAGAGTACTTGTATCTTTCTTTCTGTCCAAATTTTTATTCTGGATAGTTATTGTATTTTATTTTACTTCCCAGTAAATGCTCACGCATTTGTGACACCGGGTTCTGGGATGTATATGGGATTGGTTAGTATTGAAAATAGTTGAAGATATTATTACCCACTTGATAAAGCTCATTATTTATTTTTTAATGTAAGGAAAAGAAATAATTTAAAAAAAAATTAAAACGAGAATTTAATTAACTATTTAGTTCTGGCTTGCCTGCCAGCAATGTCCAGCACCATCGCGACCCTTAATGGATTTTGGGTCATGACAACATGGTATCAGTGCACTAGGTTCACTTAGGTCTCACGAGTCAGTGAGTCTAGTAGAGTCTTGCGGATCGGTACGAAGATGTCTGTACTTATCTTCGAGAGGCTACATGGTTGTTAGGAGCACTCCCTTTCTTTATTCCTCATCGTGCGATTTGATTCCTTTGAGGCTTATGCCTTTTCTTCTTTCCTATTCAATCTTATGCGACGCGAAGCGCTTGCTATAAATCGGTAATTGAGAAATTGTAATGGTATTACAGATGTGGTGCGGGATGTTTCTCCCTACGTATTTGGTTGGGCTATTGTCGTCGCCTTGCGGAAGGTCGTTCTATCGTTTCAGCTCAGTATTACCTAAAGTTTTGAGATTTGGCATTGAGTGTTTTGATGATTCGTGCGTTGCTATCGCACAGTGTGGTGTAATGGTAGGATGCTTGCATTGAAGTAGTGAATGAATTGGAAGGATGTTTACTCAGTGCAAGATTCAGAGATTCAGTATTTTATTTTCGGCGGAGGAAAGGCAATCGGACTATGAGTTTTCAGGTTGGGTTGATGGAGTAACGATACTTGGTATTTTCGAGTGTGGTGGAATCTTCATCTCTGATGTGGTGTCGTCGTCCTATTGTATATAAAGTGTTAAGTTCGCCGGTGTTATGATTTTCTTCAATTCGCCTTTGGAATAGAGTATTGTGAAAGGTGCGGGGGAAGCGGCTGTAATAGATAGCAGTGTGCAGTGGTTCAGGATCAAATCGGCGTTCCTAGTGTTGATGGCTCGAGAAAGATGATTTTCGGAAGGGTTTAGAGCTGGTGGCGATCTGTTAGTTCAAGTGCTATAGAGATGGATTTTGACTTAAGTGTGGAAAGCCTTCGATGGCTTCCTTATGAAAACATAAATTTTTATTTGGGTATAGACGGTATCTCTTTATTCTTCGTGATATTGACCACATTTCTGATCCCTATTTGCATTTTAGTGGGTTGGTCTGGTATGAGAAGTTATGGGAAAGAGACAACAACTGGGCAGCGAAAGATGAGGAAGGAAATGTGGGAGATGTCTTGCGGTGGTTAAACTTCTAGAAGGCCAATTGTGAGAAGCAGGAGTCAAGTAGCTGCTTAGAGGATGAGTTTGACCAAAGTGGGAGAGTGGAAGAGTAGCGTATGGGTTCTGTGGTAGGATGACTACACGCCTTGAGAAAAGTGTAGAGATATTTAGGATTCATGGTGGACAGTGACTAGGTCTACAGATTCAATTTGGAACATTGGCTATTATACAGCGGGAGATTTGATACGACATAAAGGAGTTTCTTAATATGATGAAAGATACAACATGACTTTGGATTGGAATGTATTGTTGCACCTTTAGTTGATGTCCATGAGGGGTGAACAGACTTGTACAACTGGTGAATGAGCACAGGCTCAGGATGGTTTAAGGATTTCATAGTAAGAGTACTCAGTGCAGCGTTGTTGGAAGATGTTGACATGTAATCTTCACAGGTGGCTTATCTCTTGTGAGCGGGTTAGCGGTCTTGTGGTGTTGACGAAGATACTACGAATGATTCTACTGACTATCTAGGAAAAGGTCGAATATGTGCACGTGGCTAGTTATTCAAAGTGTTCATGAAGAGTTTGACAGAAAGGTTTCGAGAAAATTTGGCGGGTTGATTGTGCAAGATCGTGTCAATGGGGGGATAAGGAATCTTGGTGTGTTCCAGAGTTATGCAATGGTAGCTTTAAGCTAAGTGGGAGAGCCCCACTGCCTACGGTTGGATTGTATGGTTATCTACTTGCGAGGTTTCGGGTTATTGGCATATTGATGGGTTATTACGACCAAGGGAAGAAAACATTAGTGGAAATTTGAGATTTGGGGGATGTGGGCTACAGTTGGCCTTACCAATTTATGTTTAGGCTCTGGGAGGACTCATGATTTGTGCTTTGTGTAGAGGCAATTTACAAGAAAGGTGATTCGGCCAGGTGTCTCTTTGAGAGGGTGTTCATGTGCTAGCAGGGCCTTGGAGTTGATTATATTTGGGACCAAGTCAGAGTGGGTGACTCTCAACAACGGTCCTAGTTGATTCAAAAGTTAAAGTGCAGTTCCTAAGGATTTCGAGTCCGTAGTATGGTTAAGTATCAAGCTCTTGTAGTAGTTTATGAAAAGGATCTTTAAGTATTTCATGTTGCCTTCGGTCTTCTATGTAGCATTGGTGGAATAGGAGAAAATAACTTCGGATTCATAGAGGAATTATCAGAATGGGTGTACCCTATTAGTGGTTCAAGAGTTATCATGAATTCTTGTACTCTTGCGTATTGGCATGATTAGGTGCAGTAGGTAGCATGAGAAATGGAAGTCGAGGATCAAGGTTAAGGTTCAATGTTGACAAGAATATCACGAGCCCGGGTGATCAAGAAAGGATTCAGATGGTTAGAGTAAGTCGGTGTCCTGTGTAAGATGTCTAGCATACTCATTACGGGTTCTTGATTTGCTTTACACCATTAGTGTGGTCGGTGGTATGGATGTGCATACTTGTTACCTAGTCCGGAAGGTCGTGGAAGCGTACCCCACGGGAAGATTGTATAAGTGTGACATATTATCACTTAATTGATTAAAGATTTAAGACCAAGTATAGAGATTATGGTACTATCATTAATGTGAGGGTTTAGGCTTGGAAGGCGCTCTATTCATTGGGTTGTGAACTGTGGATGTTTGTGCCGGATTGACAGTTGATCTTGTGTGTCATGGGAGAAAAAAGGTTAATGTGGACCCTTGAAAGGTTATTAGCTCTGTGTAGTACGGCCATAATCAGCTTGAGGTCTATGAGTGGATCTAAACGTGAATGTGGACTCTATATCAGGCCGGATGTGTTCATTTCAGCTTAGCGCTATGTACGGAGGAATCTTTGGGCCTTGGATGTTATTTGTGTTGTCAGCTATTTGGTGGAATATATATTATGCGAGGTGGGATGTGAGGTGGTTTGATTATTCGCACTCGTATTGAGACCCCCGTGTAATTGTGGTGTTGTGAGAACGGGATGGCTCTCGAGGTACAGGTCATTACCGTAGTTGTGCTTGAGTTTCGTAGCATATGGCGTTATCCGTCTCCCCAGGATTTGTATTATGCACTTCTAGTGCTTTTGGACGATATTCAAGTATTTTGTAGCTATGAGCATTTTAGCTCGGTGAGTATTTTCTTATACATTATTATGTGTGTATTGGGTGGCACGACGCCACGGGTATGCTATTTGGATCGGGTGGAACGCTTCCACGGGTATCATGGTTGGATCGGGTTGCATGCCGCAACAGTGTGATGTTGAGTACAGTTTCCCCCATCTATTATTGGGTGTTTTTCTTCCCATTCTCTGAGAAAGGTTCATAATATCTTTTCGGTTGTTTAAATTAGTTACGTGGGTTGAGTGGTTCTTCCCAAAGTTTGTTTCCTTATGTATCACATCCAAGCTTGTAGCTTGTGGGAACATTGTGGCATTATATGAGACCTTTGGAAGTGTTTGAGGTGGCATATTGCATGAGCAGCTTGTACTGCGTGAGACGAGATTATTGGACACAATCGGATTTATATGCTAGCATATTTGAGAGGAAATATCGTTATTTGATTCATAATGAAGTAATGGTCCTTATCAGGAGGAGAGACTTAATGATTTGTTGATGGTTATGAATTTCTACACTTCTCTTCCGTCGTGGCAGTGTTGCAAGAGATGGAACAAGACTTATATGTGTCGTGGGGTGTGTTGTGGGCATCAGATTCGTGGAATTGTGGCTATTACTTCCAGAGGGTGTATTATGGTCAGGTGAATTATGCGGTGCATGGTATTAATTCAGCAAAGGCATGCAATCATGTTTTGGTACATCGTGTGGTGATTGATACGGTGTTCGTATGTTGGAAACACGCCTGGAAGAGAATTCTGAGTGTTGGAATTTTCTCTAAGGCTTATTTGGCTAAGTAAAAAGGGATAATCTTCAGATCTGTTCGAGAAAATATGCTCAACTGAGTTGTAGTAGTATGAGTAGGTGCACGAGGTGTTAAATAGTGATTTCAGACAACTCCAGCGTAGTTCTTAGCACATTCGAGGACGAACGTATGTTTAAGTGGGAGAGAATGTAATGACCCGACCAGTCATTTTGAGATCTAGCGCGTCGTTTAACGGTTTGAGTCGATGAGTAGCTTCACTTCAGGTATCATGACTTGCACGCGTAGTCAAAATTATATTTCGGGAAGTTCAGAGTCGATTTGGAAAGAGAATTCTCATTTCGGAAGCTTTAAGTTGGAAGAATTGGTTACATGGTGATTTTGAGTAAACATCCTCGGAATCGGGATCTGGAGGTTCCAACAGGTTCGTATGATTATTTAGGACTTGGGAATATATCCGGGTTGGGTTTTGGATGGCCCGAGAGCATTTCGGCGCCTATTGTGGAAGTTAGCATTTTGGGAAGAATTTCATAAATAGGGGTTTGCAGTGCATTTCAGTGTTATCAATGTCTATTTAGTATTCCGAGTCTGGCAATAGATCCGTATGGAAATTTTGGTATTGGGAGCGTGTGCAGAAGTGGATTCGGAGGTCCGTAGGTCATTTTGGAGTCATTTGGCAAAAGTTAGAAATTTGAAGGTTTTTAAGAAGTTTGACCGGAATTGGACTTTTTGATATCGGGGCCGGATTCTGATTCCGAAAGTTGGAGTAGGTCTGTAATGTCAAATACGACTTGTGTGCAAAATTTTAGGTCAATATGACGTGATTTGATAGGTTTCAGCATCGAATGTAGAAGTTTGAAATTCTAAAGTTCATTAAGCTTGAATTGGGGTGTGATTCATGATTTCGATGTTTTTTGATGTGATTTTAGGCCTTGAGCAAGTTCGTGTCATGTTTTGGGTCAAGCTGGTGTGATTGGACGGGGTCCCGAGGGCCTCGATTGTGTTTCTGGTGTGTTTCAAATCATTTTGGGCTACTTTGGATGCTGATTTACTGATATCTGGTGTTGTTCTTCGCTTTTGCGAGGAACATCTCGCATTCGCAAAGAAGGAATTGACTTCTGGGATTTTCTTTTGCGCGTTTACGAAGAGACTCTCGTGTTCGCGAAGAAGGAAATCTCAGTTACGTAGGTCTGACTTCAGAGGCTCATATCTCTCAATCTATAAAGACTTTGGAGATGATGTAAACATGAAAGTTGTATCTCTTTTTGTCTAGTTTTGAGAAAGATAAACCATTTGTCATTTGGAGTTTTGTATAAAATGTTATTATTATTATACTAGAGGCTATCTGAGAAGAGCTTGGAAGTGACTTTTGAGAAATTTGTTCATCGCGAACGCGATGAAGGATCATATGGGTAGTGTATAAGTTTGTAAAAATGCGTTTGGCTCATTTCATCTCATTTCCTCCATGAGAGCCGATCTAGGAGTGATTTTGGAGCTCCATCTTCATCATCCATATCAAGGTAAGTGATTACCACATATTGCAAATTAAATACTTGGATTACATATATATATTAACATGAAAATTCATGGAAAATTAGTGAAAACTTGGGTATTGGTAGAAAACCTAGAAATTGATATTTTTGGATTTTGACCACGAAATTGGACATGTGATTTGGAATAAATTATATATTTGAGTTCTTGAGGTTATGAGTAAAGTTTATCTTCGGAAATTTTTGGATTTCGGGCACGTGGGCCCGAGGGTGATTTTATCGACTTTTCGAGCGGAGTTGGGAAATTGTTAAGTTGAATTGTTATGAGTATTAGAGTATGTTTTTATGGGTTTGCACATTTATTGACTAGTTTTGGAGCGTTGGTCATCGGTTAGAGTTGTTGGAAAGGCTTGGAAGCCGGCTATGGAACTTCGGAGCAAGATAAGTCTCCTTTCTAACCTTGTAAGAGGGAATTAACCCCATAGGTGGACAAAATTATTATGTGCTTTTATTTTTTGGGGCCACATATGATCGAGGTGATGAGAGTCCGTACGTACCTACTAGCTATGCCTATGTCCGGGTAGTTTTAGGATTACATCATGCCTTGTTGATATTGTTATTGATTTATGTTCATTGTTTGCCTTGGGGGGGGGGGAGCGAGATTGAGTTCGCTTTAAATGTTTTGAGAGGAGTTACAAGTTATGAATTTAAGATTTAAAAGGTTTCGTTTGAACTTCGTAATTTCGAAAGGAATTGAGGAATATTATAATAGCTTAAGAAATCTATGTGTAACCGCATCACATCTATGTTTCGCGAGGGGGTATTTCCTTCTACTACTTTTATGGGATCGGGTCGTTCATCTCGGCAGGATTTATGTACCACACTTTCATGGGAGTGGGCCGTTCACCTCGGCAGCTTAATAGATGCATCTATGATTTACGACATTCGACCCTCTGGCAGTGCACAATTTACTTTTATGTTGGATCGAGCCGTACGCCTCGACATTTCCTATATATATATTATCCTCATGGAATCGTGCGTAATATTTGGCTAGAAGCCAGTGTATCTAAGTGTTTTCCCCTTATTTGAATTATGACAACCTCTTTGATGAAATCCACTATATCTATGTATATGCTCCGGTTACGGAGGGAACTTGCTAGTTGAGATCTGAATAATTGTAAAAAAGGAAAATGTACCACGTAATTTATACTTGTTTTTTTTTATATATTTACTCTATTTCATATTTATTCATTTCTTTACCGAACTTGATATTATTGGACCACTAGTAAGTGTCGGAGTCGACTCCTCTTCACTACTTCTTTGACGTTAGATGGGATGCTTACTGGGTACGCGTTGTTTTTGTACTCAGGATACACTTGTTGTACATTTTGATGTACAGGTACATGTATGGATAGTGGCCTTGTGGGCGCAACGGCGTGGTTGATACGGGGACTTAGGTGAGCTGCATCTTATGAGACGATCCGCAGCCAGCAGAGTCTCCTTCAGAGTACTTGTATCTTTCTTTCTGTCCAAATTTGTATTCTGGACAGTTATTGTATTTTATTTTACTTCCCAGTAAATGCTCATGCACCTGTGACACTGGGTTCTGGGATGTATATGGGATTGGTTAGTATTGAAAAGTAGTTGAAGATATTATTACCTACTTGATGAAGCTCATTATTTATTGTTTAATGTAAGGAAAAGAAATAATTTAAAAAAAAAATATTAAAACGAGAATTTAATTAACTATTTAGTGCTGGCTTGACTGACAATACTGTCCGGCGCCATCGCGACCCTTAATGGATTTTGGGTCGTGACATATATATATATAAACTTTAAAAAAAACATATGCCTCTGTGGTCATTAGCATCATCATATCGTACCCGACCGCAATAGGCTCGGTTAAAAAACGTACCTGGCCATGGTAAGACTCGATAGAATCGTACCGGCCACGTGGAGATCAGGTAAACCCAACTGAGCAGTGGTTTCACAATGGGTGTCGTACCTGGCTGACTATAGTGCGTCTCGGTAGAGTAAAATAGATATATATATATATGATGCATGATGGACTCATTGGAGTCACATTCTGAACCTTTCGGAGTGACGTAAGGTCGGTAACCTCCGTACATTTTATTAGGACTAACTCTTCATCATGGATATTATAAGAATCGGGAAGTACCAACAACATTGATAACACAAGAATAAGAGAAGTAATCAACATCAATCGTTCCATAAGAAGGGAAACAATCTAAGCACTACTAGCTTCTAAGAGTGGAGTATCATTGGAAGCTCGTTCATTACATTATGTACAATCGGGGTCGTGCAAAAGAATGAAAGGGTTAGCCTCACATACCTGATGTATACTTTCCAACCTCAAGGTATGAAATTGTCACGACTCCTTAGTCTACAACAAGAGAAATGACACTATCGTTATCGTTTAAGCATCATAACTATTTTATATCGAACGCAACCTATTTTACAAAGAAGCGGACAGCACTTCCCCTATTTATATGACTTCACACAAGTTAAAAAAATCACCAAACAGATCAAACAACATCAATAATAATCATATTAAGCTTCCCAAAATAGTCCACCAACAAATGACATTACTGACAAGCCTTTCGATAGATATCTCACAAGTTATAGCTTCAACGACTTAGCAAAACTTGGATAATCTTAAATAAATGTAGAGTAATAGTTTTATTACCTTTAACATAAATAATAACTCCAATTTGACCTTAATTGACCATGAAATATCCTTCCAATGCTGCCACAACAACAAGGAAGCGAAACTAGCAATCAATTAGGGTTTTTCGGTACTAGAATCACTTTAGAAGACTTGAAATAACCCAGGATTGATATTAAAAACATGAGGGATATTTTATAGAACATAAACCACTTAAAAAAACCTCCCGCATGAGCTGGAACAACACAAAAATCAGCAACAACAAGAAGAAAAAAAAACTTACTAGCGCCACGGGATTCCTGACACTTGATTTGTGTTGTTTGCCCTTTGTTTGGGTCTTTTATCATGAGAGAACTCTACGAGCATATTTTTAGGGTTTTAGGGTCTGAATATACTTTAAAAATGATTTAAAACGGGGTTGAGTCGTCTTATATATATCCATATATCTCAACCGCCTATGTGGGTCCCATTGAGTGCTTCTTGGCGCAATCTCCCGAAAACATGAATATCTCCCTACTCTGATGTCGTATCTATAAATGGTTTAATGTGTTGGAAACTGATTCATAGATAATCCGTTTTATGGGTATATCACCCCATAATTCTAAAAAATTGGGAGAAAGTTTTAGTGACATTTGACCTAAAGTTTAAGTGAAATTATGTACGTAAGTTGCGACAACTTTTGTGGACTTTTTTTTTATAACTCGTTTGAATACAATACATGTAATATGGATATTATATGATTCAAATAACTCAAAACACGACCTCTTGAGAATATTAATCACCTCTAGTTTTACCCGAAAATACGGGTTACAACATCCTTGATTCATTAAGCTTCTAATACTTGTTAACCACTCTTATACACACTTGTATCATTTAAGACCAATTGGATTAACTTCTTATCATCTCAAATATAATCTCTTCTCGGATTTACGTGACTAACTTACAACATGATCCAATTCACATGAATATGAGTTGTAACACCTTAATGTATGGAGGGTGTGTAGAAAAGAAAAAAAAAAGAAAAAAAGAAGAAACTAGAAAAACACACACCTCCCAATCTTACTAATTCATGCTAGTGGAAATATAGAAGTGCTTAATTTAAAAGAGGGCTATGTTGTATATGGTTTGTGGCGAGTGAATTGGTTGAGAAGAATATGTGCTAGATTTGTGAGTGTAGTGTATTAAAGTACTTATGAGGGTTAGTCACTATTCCTAAATGTATCCTACTCGTACTTTAGCTTATATTACAACCTTAAATTCCTAATTGATCCTAGATTTAGCTAGCTTAGATTAGTAGAGATGTACACTACGGGAAAGCCTATGGTACGACCACGGGAAGCACATGAGTTCTTTGTGAGAGTGAGAATTTTGTTCAGTTGTGTGATGTCCTTAAATTATGTTCAAAGGCATACTTGAATGTGTTGACTATTATATATTCACTCTTTTGTTTGTTGGTGAGGGTGCATGATATCATGAAAGATTGGTAATATTGTAAACTTCTCTTGTCGGGTGAGTGCAAAAGTTGAGGGCACTTAGTGGTAATGAGTCGGCTCTTGAGGTACGGTGGTTATAGATAGGTTGTTTTAATTGATAGAATTGAAATGTTATACTTGGGCATGTTTAAAACGAGAAGAATGTGAAAACTGTATGTTCATGCTTTATTGTCGGTATCGATCATAGTCAAGGGTAGAGTGTATGGTTGAACATTAAAGTGCTCCTCTCTAGTTGAGATGTGTACGTTGTATGGGGTGTGGTCGATAGTCCAATTGCTCGAGGACGAGCAAGATTCTAAGTGTGGGATGTTGATATTTAGCTACTAGTATATATATTTATATCTACATCGCCTCATGTTTTACTCGTGTTTCGTAGATTTCGGATGTAAAATGTATTGATTTATGTTAATTCGTGATATTTTTATATGTAGGAATCATCCGCAGGCAATAGGGGTGAAAGGTACGGGATTATAAAAAGAGAAGCAAAGATGAAAAATTGGCCATTGTAGTGCCACAGGCAGCGTGAGGCACTACATGTGGCGCCATTTCCATAATGCTTAATTTCCTAGCGTCAGGGCTAGTTCCCCACACTACCCTGGGCGCTGGTGAAGGGAAACATCTCCAACTTTGCCTGGGACAAGGTTATTTCGGCCCAGGACCTACCCAATGCGTATACAAGCGTGACTAAGCTTATTTTAAGGGGGAGACACCACTTTGAAGGAAAAATACATACGAGGAACATCTGGGAGCAAGGATATCTCAGTTTTCTTCATCTTTTCTTAGTATTTTCACAACACTTGTGAATTTATTTTGATACTATCATGAGTGGCTAAACCCATAGTTCTGGGGTTGTGATTTAGCCATGAATATTGTCATTTAAATTCGACTTAACCTTGACTACAATTAACCAATATATGGTTGATTCTTCAATTCTGTGATTAATTGCTTAATTGTCTAGCCAACAATTAGGTTTTATTTACTATCTATGCTATGATNTAGGATTGAACTCGGGAGAGGGAATTCTAGATTGCATATAAGATTGAGTAGAGCAAGATCTTAACTCTTGGGGGGGGGGGCGGATTTGTGGTTAGGATAGGAATATACCTACTCACCTTGCTTAATTAAATATCCTAATCTTAATGCATTCTTAATAGATTGATTCTATAGGAATATGTGCGTTAATCTATTTTGAATAGGTGAGTAGTACTTTGGGAGAAGACTACGAGACCAATTGTTTGATTAATTAGAAACCATGAGTCAATTATATGAAAGAGAGAGTTAAATAGAACACAATAGGATTGGTTAATCGATCACAACCTGTCGCGACCCGAATTTCCCATCGTCGGGACCGTGATGGCGCCTAACATTGAGCCTGCTAGGCAAGCCAACGTTAATGTTTAGTTTTAACAAATAACATGTGATGTACAAATCAGTGGAAATAAAAGTGTGAGAGAAAACAAAGTCTACAACTAAATTAAAAGCCATTATGAAAATCATAATACTAAACCCAGAATTTGGTGTCACAACTTCACGGACTGTCTATGAATACTCCATATAAAGGTCTGAACAAAATAAATACATATGTCTCAAACTAAAGAAGAACCGAGTGGAAATAAAGTATGAGGGGACGCCAAGGCCTGCGGACGCTTGCAGGACTACCTCGGAATCTCCAAAAGGACTGAAGGCAACCTCCTCACTCTAAGGTCCGTAGGGTCCTGTACTGGGATCTGCATAAAAGTGAAGAGTTCAGCATCAGTACAACCGATCTCATGTACTGAGTAAGTGTTGAGCCTAACCTCGACGAAGTAGTGACGAGGCTAGGACACGACAACCAACTAAACCTGTGCAGT
>MDKI01063374.1:0-43349 GCA_005239505.1 Nicotiana paniculata | reverse complement strand
GGGGGGGGGGGTTTGGCGGATAGCTCAAAGCATGGTGTGGTCAAGGCAAGTTGAGTAATTATTATTTGCAAAGGGGTATGGATGATCAAGATAATGAATAAAAGAACATGAACAAAAAACATCTCCTGCAGGGATAGGGCCGCAAAATAACTCAGGCAGGTATTTCAGATGGATTTGTATTTAATGCCATGAAATTATAGGAGTATATTCTATTGGAAAAGCCATAATAATGGTGAATAACAAATGGAATTATTATAGCACGTCTTAAAAACGTACTATATATATATATATATATATATATATATATATATATATATATATATATATATATATATATAGATAGATAGATAGATAGATACATCAGAGGCGAAGTTAGAAGTCGGCCGAAACCAATAGCTTTAGTCCAAACTCTGTTTATGTATTAAGAAATTTATTAAATATATATATACAAAAATTAAATTCAGAACCCAGTTACTAAAATCTGATATCGCTACTATAAAATTTATGGTATGGCTCACCCTCTGATGTATATTATTGATTCATGGGATGTCGTGGGTACATACAACTGAAAACATACATATTAAAGAATTTATCCTAGTATCCAGGTATAGCCAAAAAATTTAATACACAACTAAAAAAAAAAACGAAAAGAAAAATGAAGTTTTCTACTTAAAATTGTTATAAGAAGAAATTTGATAAAGTTTTGACAAGAATTTTGTTGGCTGTATGCTCAATTATAGATAAAAATAAACCCTAGAATGAACAATATCTAATAAGACCAGCAGCCAGACATGAGACATGGATCCAAATTCTTTGCCATAAGCTAAAAAAGAGCAGAAATCCATCTGTTTCAAACAAGACAAGGAGATCTCTATCTTGATCATATATCTATGCATTCAATGTTTTTTTCTCCAATCCTATTCGGACTAGGGGTGACAAACGGGCAGGTCGAATCGGATATGAGCAAGTCGAAAACGGGTAATTCAAAAACCGGATAGATTATCCGACCCGACCTATATTTAATACGGATAAAAAACGGGTTATCCAACGGATAATATGGATATCCATATTATTCAAGGCTTCTTGAATATGATCACTTTTAGGAAAAATTTGTCGTCTCCCAAACTTGAGGAGCGTAACCCCAAATTTGAAGCTTTACAAATATAAAAGTTAAACTCATTAGTTATCCATTGGTTATCTATTTTCTAAGTAGATAATATGGTTCTTATCCATATTCGAATTGTTTTTAAAAAATACATTATTCAACCAATTTTTTAATGGATAATATGGATGGACAACTATTTTCTTTTAACCATTTTGCCACATCTGATTCAAACTCTCTTTTCAAGTAACTATTACCATATGCCATGCACTACCTTCTATATCTAATCAAACCTGGAACAAGATAGGAGTTTTTGCTCATCCTGCATACTTTATTAAACAAGTTATCTTTTTTTTTCTTCCACAAATTTGTCATCGGAAAAGATATATTTTGTTTAGATTAACATTTAAGGTTATAGCAAATGACAATAGTGTCACACACTCAAAAGTTAGAAAGAATTAACTATAATGATTGATTCTGATTAGAACCATATTATATTTTTTTTTACGGAGATTCCGCGGGAAACCTGTTGTTGCTACCTTCAGGTACGCATTAGATAACTTGTTTACTGTACAATAACTTGCAAACCACACAGAAGATGTAGAATCGTACTAGGCAAGCCCGATGTGACGAGCTCTAACTGAGGAGACTGATGGAGATGGGTAATCGATCTCAAGTCTCTCATATGGGAAACCGCCCACCCAACTAACTTAGCTAACCCTTGCAAACATAATTTTTTTTGTTTTCTCTTAGCTATATATATATTATTTAAATGTATAATCACGTCTTCCCATGCTTATTTGTTTAAACTTGGACAAACAGTCTCGCGTTTTATTTTGAAGCAATGTCACATGACGATGTGGTTCTTGTGCTGGACTAGCTAGCAAATTTTTGCAATCACAATTGAACAAGTTGATTTCATTTGACTACACAAAATCGTTTGCCATTGCCCATTCATATATAGTACCGACCAGGGTACGTGGTGCTTGACCCCTCTGCCCACTCTTGTAGTTGTAGACATTTTTGCATGGCTCATTTTAATTTGCTTAATGTCAAGAAAAGGATCTATTTTGTTCCCAAAAAAATTGTGTTTGAAATAATTGACAGAGATCTTAATTAATTGTTGGTTGGGCTGTAGTATATGATGTGAAGTGTCACTGAAATAGCAACTTGGGACAAAAAATGGTTGTCAAGGACGTACAAGAGGTCGAAAGAATGGAAACTGCTCCAAAAAGATGGTTTGTCTTGCAAATGGTTGCTGAACCAATCAATTAATTACGAGTATGCCTAAGATTAAGATTATACTTATATTTAATGACACTATAATTTTTCTAAAAAAGAATCAAATTTTTTTCTTCTATATTCAAAATTGAGCAGCTTCGCCACTTGTAATCGCGGGTTAGCATGCCGTTGTGGATATGTACCCGGCCCGGCGCTATACACACCCCTAAGGAAACTCGATTCAATCCGCCCCGGGCTGGGAGTCAAAATCACTTCTTTTTATATTGATTATATATACAAAAGGTAATAATTCTAACTAAAGAGATGAAATCTTTACGCCGACTAACGAAAGCAAGGACCACTACTGGAAAAATAGCTTATGGCAACGCACGTAAAGCCGTTGCAATAGACATGTAAACTGTTAACATTGATCTATTGCAACAGTTTATTGAACATTCCATCAGGTCGCGTGCCAAAAGCTCTGAAGCAACGATTTGGGCAACGGTTGTATTAACCGTTCCCATAGGGTGTCTATCGTAACAGTTATTTTTCTTTCTAATGTAACGGTTATTTTTCCTCTATTGCAACGGTTTAAAACCGTTACCATTAGGTTTAATGCAACACTTTATAAGTTATTGCAACAGCTATTTAAAGATATCGCTAGGGTTTTCTAATGCTATTGTTACGGTCTTTTCATATTGCAACGGTTACTTACAATAGGTTTGATTTACCTAGTGGGACGGTTTACAGATTCTATTGCAACGGATTGCGTGACCTACTGCAACGGTTCTAGTAGGCTATGCAATATACATCTACACACACCTCTGTTGTACAATTATAAATTTTAATACACTAAAATTTATATAAGTCACATATATAATAAATTACTCATAAACTTTTACAAACAAACTAGTAATTAATATCCATCAAAGAAAAATGTTCAAACCCATCCAAGTGATGCATAAGCGTTTACAATTCAAGAGTTAGCATAAAATATTCGTAAAACATCTAAAATTTCAGCAATAATCCAAAAATCTTCTTAAGTTAGGTCTAAATCGTCAATGTCTCTGTCTTCCCTTTCACCATTTTCTCCACCTACAAGAAAGATAAATCAAGTCATTACCTTCAAGCGCTAGTTACCAATTCAAGCAAAAGCATGAACGAAAAAGCAAGCAATCTCCGAAATGTCATTGAAGTGTGGCATTTTCTTGCTGGGGATAAAAAGGTTAGTATATTACATGTCAATTCTTGCTTCTAAATCCATAAAAAGCTCATTACCTTTTGGATGCATGTTCATTTAGCAAATGCAGTATATCTTCAGTTACAGAATATTTATGGTATGTATATGCATATATAACTAACACAAGCACCGTCCTAACAAAACCCAAGTAACAGAGTGCCTTGAAGTTGTTACAATCTTCAAGTCTTAGGTTGTCTTTTTTTTTCCACTCATAGTTTGCAATTTAGGTAGATTATCTTTGTAATTAATGAGATTACTGTTTAAGTTTTTGTCTTTTTAGTTACAGTTATTATAAGTTTGGTTGTGAAATTTTTCATCTCAGATCACTCAGTTGCGAACAAGAAGAAAAAAAAGTTTGTGAACAGAGAAAGAGAGTTGTGGTAGAAGAAGTAACAGAAGGAGGAGAAGAAGAAGAAAGAAAGAAAAGAAGGGGTGTAACATTTGGAGTAAGTACTAACCTCGATTGTTACTACCAGTAGAGAGGCGATTGATTAGTTGAATAGCATTTTGTTGAGCAGATGAAGCTTCTCCAGGTGAATGAGCACTAATATTCAGCATGTTAGGATCAATGTGTTATCCTGAATTCAAATGACGAAGTTGTGAAACGACATTAAGTGTAATTTGTTGTTCTCAAGCATCCTTATGTGCGTTGAATTTTTCCAACATCCTTTGTTGCATCCTCTCTTCTATTTTCTCCATTTTCTGTTGCATCCTGTCCTCTGTAGCATTTAACGAGGGTCCAAAATCTTCCATTTTCCTTTTTAAGATGGTCTTGGTAACCCCACGTCCATACAATCTTACACAACCTGGATGCTCGGCTCCCATTACTGATGCAAATGCGTCTATAGATTGACTGTCATCTTCACTTTTTTGAGTTGATTGTATTTTCTCCATTTTAGCCTACATATACAAATTCAAAAGAAGAGAGCTTAAGTAAATGAAACTGAGTCAATAATTAAGAACAAATAAATAATCTCGACAAACTTTAAATTAGAAGATTCATACAATTTTACTAATTGTATCCTCATATGAGCTTTTGTATACTCGACCAGGTTTTCTTTTTCTGGTAGCTACAAAGATGTCCTTACTTGATAGATTATCAGAAGTTTCCTTCTTTTTTGCCTGGTTAAATAAAAACAAATATGAAAAACTTTCCATGTAAAGCTGACAAGTTCATATTAAAAAAGTGATAAACATACTGTATAAAGTAACTGAGTTGGTGCATTAGTATAGATAGTGTAAAAAAGATGAAACATCAAACTTCACGGATTTGAGCAAAACCTGTCTTGCCAGCAGTGTGTGGATGCTTCAACTTTTTTCGATTCTCAATGTTGGCTTTGGATTGTTTCTGCAAATAAAATGAGTCATTAAATTTGCAGCATCAATGAAAATATAATTCAGGATTTGGAAGCATAGATTTGGAGAGCAACAATATAGCATTAAGCATTTCAGACACTCTAATTTGTAAAAGGAATTTGCATGGTTCTTCAAAAGTTATTGTTAAGTTATATGAAAACTAAAGCCACACAATACAATCACTCACCAGCCGATTGACAAAAACAAACCAGTTTCAAGTGCAGGAACAATTCTACCAAACCCGAAAAAGGAATTTAATATCACAGCAAATTGACCCCAAAAAAGTTCAGTTTTCAAGTACATGGATAATTCGATCAAACACATAAAGGAATTTAACATTCCAGCAGATTGACAAAAAAACAGTTTCGAGTGCAGGGAAAATCTAACCAAATCCAGAAAGCAAATGATAGTGCAAAATACTAGGATAGACAGCAAATGGAAACAAGTATATTTTTGAAGGAGAGGCATAACATATATAATTGAACAACAACTAGAACAGATGAGTATTAAAATATATAAGCAAAGTGATGCTGTATTTGTCCATTATATCTCAAAATTAAAAACTAAAAATGGAGAGTTATAATAATATATACCAATGAGAATGAGAGGATTCCAATCTGTCAAAGATACAGGGGATCTTAATTTTCCTCTAAATTTAGGTGCACTTTTTTCTTTTTCTTTTTCTTTTTTTTTATAGCCTTGGGTGTCCGAGTCTCTTAGAGCCCCGACTAATCCCAGGGGTGTACAGGCCCTCGGCAAGGAGTTTCCCCCAAGTGCACCACGGTTAAATTAGGTGCACTTTATGCAGATATACTTCCTCTTGAACCTAAAACAAATAGGGAGAAAGCAGAATTTGAGACGTTTTTTCTACATCTATAGCTTGTACTTTTCCTCCAAAGTAAGGACATGCCCCTGCTACTGCTTTTCTTCCTAACTCTTTTTCTACTTCTTTACAAATACATGAGAAGAAAAACACATCCTCTTAATTTTTTGTTTCCTCACTTTTGATCCTATTGAACTTGTTCTTTTGCATTTTCAGAAGGGTTGGCCAAGAGGGGGTGGTTTATACTTTATACGATATGTTTTGGAAGGTTTTTCAAGAAGAGAAATTAAAGTAAGAGAAGCTGTACGGTCTTGTAATGAGATTTGACAATTAACAGTTAGACAAATGGAGGAAGAAAAGCACAGTGAATTCTGCAAATCTTCATATACACGAACCAGTTTTAAATTTTATTTAAGGAAAGCATATTCAGCGAGTATAGTGTTCAAGTTTAGCTTGTGAGAATTGGAGTTCCAATGGTTAAGAAGATCCTTAAAGTGAGATTCTGAAACATCTACCGGCCTATTCTCCATTCGAAGCTCGTCGTTGGCATAGGCTTCAAAGTGATCGTTCTTCAATTGATTCTTATACTTTCTCCAAGCAACTTGAATTGAACAAAAAACCCATGTTTTCGCCTCCTTTGGGATGTCATATTTTGACTACAAATTTGGTGCAATTAGATTAGTGTAAGAAAATATAAAATATCATCCACGCTTGTTGAAAATTGACAACTTCAAACCTTGACATATTTTCACATATCATTTTTTGTATCTAGTTTCCTCCAATTAAATATATTAAGCGGACAAAATGTCCTATTCCTTGCCAATGTTCCGATAAAGCTACCCAAATCTTTTACAACTTCATCAGTTGGACCAATGGGCTGATTCAAGTCATTTAGCACGATCAACTTGCGATCTCTCCTACCATGTAAACTTTGCATCTGAGTTCTACCCCTTTTTCTTTTTTGCTCGGGAGGGCCTGCAAAAATTTGAAGGAAAGATAATCACCAAATAACTAATGTTAGTTAATTTTATAAATGAAATTACACATATATATGTGAAGGAAGGATAATCACAAATAACTATTAATCTTATAAATGAAATTTTATATATATATATATATATATATATATATATATATATATATATATATATATATATATATATATATATATATTCATTTGATTCAAGATGGTTAGAATCCTCAATCGTTCATGTGTTGCTTGTGATGCAGGAGTGATGGAATCTGGTAGCACTTGCTGCACTTGTTCATGTATTGCTTGTGATGAAGAAGAGGTAGAACTCAGTGGCACTCGTTGCACTTGTTCCTGCAATTGAGATGCTAGTCCTGGTCGCGTTTTTCCAATTATATTAAGCGGATGCACTTCACTTGACCTTCTAGCTTGAGAAGCTTTATGTGTTGTTAATGACAAATTCCTTAGGTTTCGCAAAGATGCAAGTGATCCAGCTGCAATGCGGTTTTTAGCTTTTTTGTTATGTCTTGAGCACCCTTCTTGATTCATGACTATTCAACTCTCTGTCACATTCAGAAAATCAAGACTGACTGCTCAAGAGGCTTGGCTGAGCAGCTTTAAAAAAGGTTTGGTTGGGCAGCTTTCAAACTGCTCAAGAGGCTTCCAATGCTTATTTGGTGAAGCAACCTGAATTTGCTGCACAATTAGAACTACTCAAGGCAAATCAAGATTCTAATAAAAGTAAATCCTCTGCTTCTGTCCAACTCATGCAAAAAATTCCATCTTCACTGCTCAAATCACAGGGCTCAAATTCCACTACCACAACTATTGTTGCTAAAAGAAGCAAAGCCAATGGTAAAAATTCCTTTATTAGTGAGATAAGAAAAGACCCTTTTCAGGACAAGCGGATACGTTTGAATCTTTTAAAATAGGTATCTAAAGGCTTTAACTCTAACATGCACATTGCACATTTCCATTGTCAGAGGCGTATCCAGGATTTAAGTTTTATGACTTCAATTTTTAAGGTTCTTAGCATTAAACTCATTAAATTTGTTGCAGTTTTAGTTGACTTTTACACATAAATTTGTGCTCGATATCAGAAGTACCGGGTTCAGATGAACTGGTACCTCGAAACTCTATCCACCCCTACACATTGCACAATATGTGAGAAATTAGTTAAAGGAAAGAACTTCATAATTATTTTAGAATCTTGTAAGCAAACCTCATGTTTAATGGTTAATTTTTTCCAGGGCACAAGAAGATCATCATCTTATGGGTGTAATATTAATACTGTAACAACAAGCAACCCTAAAGCCAAAATAAGCTTACATGGAATCCGAAGGCAAACGAATGGCAAGTATGGTGCTGTAATTAGAGACTCCATTAGGCTTAAGCGAATATGGTTGGGCACTTTTGACACTGTTGAAGATGCTTCAGAAGTTTATTTCTCAACAAAAATTGTGTATTTCCAATCAATAACACTACATCGCTCAAATACCCCAAAAATAAAATCAAAATCAATTAATCTAGTGTAAAGGAACTTACGATGATACTTATTTCACAGCTACCAGCGGCAAATTCTTCTTCAGCAAGGAATGGAATCTGCAAATTAGGGCTCAACTGTTGAGAAATTGCAAAACCAGTAAAAGAAGAGCATGCGAAATAAATCAAAAATTTATGAGAATCGAGCGAAAACCTAGAATTAGGGATCTGTGAGAACTTGAAGTGTTAGCGGAGCTTAATAGAGAAAAAAACCTAAACTTATTGGATTCCAATCGTTTGAAGGAGGCGGTTGTTTATGGTGTGAATTAGGGCTCAACTGTTGAGAATTGTTTGCTCAGATTTGGTGGGTTTAACAGAGGTTGGCAGAGGGACTGTTGTCGGTGGTGTGTCACCAGAGTGTGACTGTCAGCGGCGTGGGTGAGGTTTGGCAGAGAGAATGGGCGTGGTTTGTCTTTGGCAGAGAGATTGGGCGTGAGGTTTGAGAGAGATTCTTAATATTTGACTTTCTCTTTTTATTTAATTAGTAGTAGTATTACATAAAAAATACAAGTAAAACAAATAGAATGTAAATAATTTGGGGTTTTGGCGGGTTTCACGAAAATTCAGGAGGGAAAAACTGTTATGAATCAGCCCGAGAAGAGTTATTGGGCCAAGAAGAATCCAGAGGATTAGAAGGCCTTTAAAAAGGTTAATTTGGGATACAAGTCCAATAAGTGCAATCAGAAATTGCTTAAAAGCATTAGGGGTTAGCTAGGATGGATTATGCGAAGAGTTATCTAGAAAACTCCCCTCTCGTGGTCTCTCTCTCCCTCGTCTATCTCTCTCTGTGGCTCTGTCTTCCCATCCCCTTTCTTTCTGTTACTATCCTTAGTTATGTTAATGTTTATCTTGTTATTTCTAATTTCATGTATTTAGTATCAATTAATCAAAGATCAATACTCAGTTCCTATTTGTAGTAGTGTTGTTTGATAACTTCATAACATTGGTACTTTTATCCATCGGAATCCAACGAAGACGATGTTTCTACCTAGATTCAGTGGCGACGGCAACGCAGATAGCTGGATTTTTCGGGCGGAGTTGTACTTCACATACCTGGGCTTCTCCAAGAAGGACTGGTTGTCTCTTCCTTCCTTCTATCTAGAAGGCGATGCCCTCACGTGGTTCAATTGGTTATTTCGCAACAACCAATTCTATGATTGGAACCATTTCAAGGAGAAGTTTCTTCTGTATTTTCAGAAATGGACCTTCGCTGGTTCATCGAGAATGGTAGTTACTTCACAAGCTGGTGTTAACTACCTGAATTGTGCTACATTGGTTCCACCAATGGCCTATGAGTCTGCCTCTACTCAAATCCCCAAAATTCATGAACCTGACACTCGTCTAGTTGATGGAGACAAAAATGTGATTGTCGTAAATAAGGTATTTGATAAAAATCCCCCAAGTAATGCACCTGATATGCATTCTCAGTTTTCAAAGGATGAAGCTCAATTAGTTCCTCTTGTTGAACAAAAATATTTCATGCTTAACGAGATGGAACAATTTGAGGTTTTGTCTATCGAATATGAGGAACTTTTAGATGCAATGAAGATAAACTCTGATTCATACAATGGAAAATCAGAGGAAGACCAACGAGACTACATTCAGGTGCAGGAAAATTCAAGTAACTCTGCAGATCAGGCGTTTTCTACAAGTCCTCAACGAGATACCGCTGCACAACACAGTCACATTGCAACTACGATTTTGGATCCTTTTACGAGCTTGATCCCAGGTGATAAGTTTCCTATTGGTCGAATATTTATTATGCCTGCTAGTATCAACTTGGATGATCGTCATATACTTGATACTTGTTATTGTTGTCAAACGAGGGCTTGTGCATCTCTCAATTGTGTGTTTGTATCACCTATATGGACTACTCAATTTTATAATTTTGTGGACAATTGGTTCAACACAGGGCAAGATTTTAAGGTTGATTCATATGTGCTTTTACCTTTTGCATCTGAAGGTCTAAATCACATTTCACATGAGGAATCATGGCTGACACTTTCTCTTGGCGGTGAGTATATACTGCAGCATGATAAGAAGTTCATGATGGCTAATGAGGTTTCATACACTAAGAATTATGTCCCTGCTGAAATTTTCTTTATTAGGTCTGAAAATCCAGCTTGGGTTGAAGAGTTCGCATTAATTATTAAGCAACCATCACTACATGATTTTCAACTTGTAGTTTTGAGTTGCATAGTACTACATTTAGAGTGGCTTGAATGGCAGATTGTCGAGGTTTTAGGAATTTCTAATATTAACTATTCACGTGATGCAATTGGTTTACCAGTACAACGTGGAAACCTTCAACATCATAGCGTATCATCCTTTTATGAGGACATGTTTTCTATGCACCTTGTGATGGAAATTTGTGCAGGAGGGGAGTTGTTTGGTGGAACCATTGCCCGAGGATATTCGATAGACAAAAAAAGCTGCTGATATTTTTGGAGAGCTTCTAACTGTAATCCATAATTGTCATTTCATGGGTGGTATGCATAAGAATTTTAAGCTGGAGAAGCCTTCACTGTGGATTAATTCTATGTTCTTTGTTCCATGTGATCTTGTCATATATGATATTTACCGAGTTTTAGATGTTTCTTGGGATCAATCATTGGCTGGACACTCCGGAAAAGTCTACCCTCCGCATGGACTTGAGCTTGCTCAACACTTGGAGGAGTTGCCTTGTACTCTTTCTGCATGCATTTGTGACCAGTTTATAAACAAAAGTATATTCGCCTCCTGTAATGCACTTGGTCATGTTGCACTTCTTATAACTTTGCATCAATTTTTTCTTGAAAAATTCGGATTAGAATTTCTATTTGATCCTGTAACTAGTTTTCTTACCTCATCTCTTAGAGTCACAAGAAATTGTGTATTTTGTGATGCTTTGGGAAATGTAAAGCCTAATGAGTTCATATCGTCAACCTTGTGGACATCTTACATTACGCTCTTGAAAATTCAGTGGAGATATATTGTTGATGCATACGAAGGGGTAACAATTAACAGTGTGGGCAAATATGTTCTAATAGTAGTTACTATTGGTGGCCTAGATGAAAACTATGCTAGTAATGATGGGACTCTTAGGAGATTTGGACATATGCATGTGTGCAGCATCTCTTTTTTAGGACTATTATCAGGTTGGGTTTTGTTTCTACTATTCCAATCTTTAATGAAACAAGGAATGAGGTGGGTTGTACTATCATAAACACCAATTTGAAAGTTCCAGGTGGTGTCATGAATGAAATTTTACTACTTTCAAGTGGACTGGTTGTTTCCACTGTTTTTCTGTTTCTTCCATTTGAAGTTGCCTTGCTGGAAAGGAAGGAATGTATTAGACACGCTCTTGCGAGCATCACTGGACAAGGTATCGCACTAGCAGTCTGCGATCCTATTAAGTTTCATCAGCTGGAGCCAGTTACAGCCACCACTCGGGACAATATTCTTCAGAAATTTGGTGCTCTTAGATATGAGGAAAGCCAAGAAATGGACGTTGCAATCGCAAATCTTAAGAGCGGTTCAAATGAAAATTCCATGTTAACGGAGACCGTTAGAGAGCCTGAACTTGTTATAGCTCTCGCTGAGCAGCTTTCACATGATAACAAGATGTTTTTCAGAAAAGAGATGGACTGTTGGCTGCATTATAATTCCAGTGCTTCCAAACCTCTTTTTGATACTAGTTGTGCTCTTGATGGATTCATTGGTATCCAATTGTCTCGGACTTTTATCTTGGTGATTTGTTATGTGAATATAACATGTGATAGAGCAAGAATGGACTTTACACTGTCGAGGAAGGATTCCATTTGGGAATTCATTTCTATGGTGCAAATCAATACGACTACCACTGTTCTTTCATTTGTGTTTACTCTCTTGAACCTTGAGGACAAGGTTCTTATTAAGGACGAGAGTATTCTTATGAATCAGCCCAAACTATTTATTAGGCTGAGAAGAGTTATTGGGCCAAGAAGAATCCAGAGGACTAGAAGGCCTTTAAAAAGGTTAACTTGGGATCCAAGCCCAATAAGTGCAATCAGAAATTGCTTAAAAGCATTTGGGGTTAGCTAGGATGGATTATGCGAAGAGTTGTCTAGAAAACTCCCCTCTCGTGGTCTCTCTCTCCCTCATCTATTTCTCTTTGTGGCTCTGTCTTCCCATCCCCTTTTATTTCTGTTACTATCCTTAGTTATGTTAATGTTTATCTTGTTATTTCTAATTCGATGTATTTAGTATCAATTAATCAAAGATCAATACTCAGTTCCTATTTACAGTAGTGTTGTTTTATAACTTCAAGAGGGATTAATAACCGTTCCCATGAAACTTTTTCCCAGATCCATTGCAATAGATCCGTCTATAGGAACGGCTAAAAGAAACGTTGCAAAAAAAAGCTACTGGAAAGGTTTTCATGCAAGTGCAACGGTTTTATGATTAAAGTGTGTTGAATGTACCTATGCCTTATTGGAACGGTTATAATTGTTGCCATAAGCTATCTATAGCAACGGTTTTATGACCATTGCAAAACATTTGTTGCCATAGGTTGATTTTCCAGTAGTGGACCGAGTTATTAAAAAACCCAACAAGCAAAGGTTTGGTTTGATTTGGTCTGTATATGTACCCGGCCTTATACATACCCCAAAGGAAACTCGATTCAATTCGCCCTCAGCTGGGAGTCAAAATCATTTCTTTTTATATTGATTATATATACAAAAGGAATATTTCTAACTAAAGAGATGAGATATTTACGCCAACTAACGAAAGCAAGGAACGAGTTATTAAAAAATCCAACAAGCTAAGGTTTGGTTTGATTTGGTTTGGTATTGAGTAAAAAACTAGAACCAAATCGACATATAAATATATAATTTTTAACTTCATATAGAATTTTATTTAAAAGATGTCTACAAATATTTAAGATCCTCTCATGTGATATAATATTTAATATAACTATAAAGTGTATTCATTTTTATTTGCTTTAAATAAGAGATTGTATCACTTTCTTATTATGTGTTATTAAAATGCGTCAATCATCTCTTTGTTCTTTCACATTCATATGTGTGTTTTATCAAAAATGTGTTTATCCCTATTCTGAACGAGCTAATGAAGGAAATGAAGGATTAATCCTAGTTAACCTCAATAACTGTTAGATCTATGAATTTGGTGATGAATGGAATGAGCCCGAGCGCCGCAATAGTAAATGCAAGATAAAGATGCCGATGATAATTGATAATGAATACACAAGTGAGTATGCGGATTAAATGCATGCAATGGCAATAAATGTAATAATAAAGGATATCTTGCCCAAGTTGTAGATGGTTAGAGTCAACCAACTCTTTGTCAGCAGTGTAGATGATAGAAAACGTGGGTGAAATACAAGATTCTTGGATCTTGTATATGAAAAAGGTATTTTCCAACTCGAGAATCAATAGAAAAAAGACAAGTTTTGTATATTCTCAATAGTTAATGTTACAAAGTGTTCTTTCAACAGGTTTCAGATCCTCTCTCTCTCTCTCTCTCTCTCTCTCTCTTTTTCTTTTCCTATATATAGGGGACATTTTTTTGAAACCCTAAAAAGTACAAGTGAAGGAATATTCTAATGGAATATTATCTCTTCTTGAACTACACCTATTCTACCGGAACCGTCCCTTCTTCTGTTCAACCAAATGTCGACCTCTCGAGAGAGAGAGGTTCTTCGTCACCAAATATGGGCCGACTTAGACTTTGATCACGACCAACGAAGCTATTAAGAAGTGATCCAAATTTCGACAAATACAGTTAGTCCCTCCACTTATTAAGGTTCGGGCCCCTTCGTCCTTGATGAACGGATTACACCGTGCCCACTATGAGAGAAATTTGGTCGTGACGGTTGGATTAATCGAAACCAGGCTATTAATTTTCGGCAAGGATGTGATTGGCGTAGGTGACGTCAGATGCCATCATTGTCACGCGCGTCGTCATTGCGCATCTTCCCGAGGCAAGGTCTGCACTGTTGGTGCTTCGATTCTGGTGCCATTAACGGTTTCTCATTTGAAATTTTTACCATCTCTTTCATCTTAGGCACTCATTCTTGATGTGTGCTTCTTCTCCGTTCCTTGTGATCCTTTTATTTCCAGCTCCCAGTTCCTCTCTCAATCACTAACTTCGTTCTCTAATCTTGTTGATCATATATCATACTGACGCTATGTCGACTTCTCCTCATAATCACGATGATGTTTTTGATGCCACCCCTTTATCAGTGGTCATTACCTTACCGACGAGGAGGCCTCGGTTGAAGGAGATGACTGCTTTCCCACCGTTGAAGAGGTGGTGCCTAGAAACCTTACAGTTACAAACGATTTTCCTAAAGAACCTACTCCTGCTTTCTGAGTCGGGGCAGGCCGAATTGGCTGATATGTGGGCTAAATACCGCATCCCTCCTCATGTCGAGATCGTCCCTGTAGAGGGTAAAATTGTTCAGGTTCACCAGCTCGGATTCTGTGCCTTTTACGCCTACCCATTCACGATTCGCTACACTCTCCCTCTTCCTCAGTTAACTGAGGAATTTTTCCGCTTCTATGAAGTTTGCCCGGCGCAGCTTTCTCCTTACTTGTACAAAGTCTTCATGATGCTGGCTAAATATGTGAAACTGGCCGGCTGGAGGTCGACCTTCGTCACTTATTGCACTTGTTCTCGTCTATTTTCTTCAGAGGCACTTTGATGCATTTGCACCATCACAAGAAAAAGGGATTGGTCGACAGGATGGACAACAAGGCAAGACGGCTGTTCTGGCGCAAGTACTTCTTCATCAGAATCGAGCATTTAGTGGCGGACCCAACTGGGTTTCCTGAAAAGTGGAATTACAGTCGTAAGCACATCCTCGTACCTTCCACTATTAATTCTTTGTTATTTTCTTTTCTTTTCGACCTCTGATATGTTCACCTTCTTCTTATTTTTAGCTGTGAGGCATTCTCCTTCTCTCGTTTTGGACATAGAGGATTAGGTGACTCTTACGTTGCCTCACGTTGTAGGGATTCGTGATTGGGTGTCTTTTCATAAGAGCTATGGGCCTAAGATTCTGTCTTGTAAGTATTCTTATTCCCTTTTTTGGCTTGATCCTTATCATTTTCTGACTTAACTCCCTGTTGGTGTCTGGTTGACGAGTTTCTAAGAAGGCGAATGCACCTGCTATTGCCTTTCGTCAGAAGGTGACCTCGGCCGCGATAGAGTTCGCTTTGGTCGATTATGTGTGAGATCACACTTAGACTCCGTGGGCTGGGGAACCTGCCTCTTCAGACGTAATCCCTGAAGAGGCCCCACCTCAGCAGGTTCTCCTTCTTACCGATGAGTTGTCTTATGGAGAAGAACCGTCGTCGAGGAAGAGGCGGAGAGTGGAAACAGGGAAGGCCGTGATTGTGGAAGAGACGGAAAGGGCCTTGACTTCCGAGGTGGGGCCGAAATTTTTTCCGGCCATAGAGGCAGGTGTTATGCAAAAATCTGTTATGTAGAGACCTTCCAGGGTCGAGGGGACCGGTAGTGGCGAAGAACCTGTGCGGGTTGTGGAGGGCAACTCTTTGTTGGTAGCGAGAAAGGATGGTGATGCCCACAAAGGGAATGTCGATTCTGGTTCTGACATCAAACCCAAAGTGGTACAGGCCTTTACTAAGAGGGTGACTCGTGTGGAGATAAGGACGGAGAGTCCCAATCGCCACATAATCATCCCCGTCAACTTCAACCTTTTGGTCGATACAGAGCGCGTGGTGCCATAGTTTACCCCTTTGTGTGCTGAGGCGGAGAACAGGACGTTGTGGACATTGAAAGATACCGACCTTTAACTCGGCATATCAGGAATGGCCTTACGGGTGAGTTTTTACTTATGAGCTTTTGCATGTTCCGCTAATATCGTCTTACCTCGGCTAATCTATTTCTATAGATTGCTAGACTCTCCTCCTGGAAATTAAGCGTGACCGGCGGGAGGAGGAGAGAGTTGCTCACTATAGGCTGATGGAGTCCAAGTATAGGGAGTACCGCTCTAAGTACCGGAAGGTGGTCACGAGCATTGGTGAAGATGGCTAATTCCAGGAGTTGCGTGAGGAGATTAGGAGGAAAGATGAAGAGCTTAAAGAGAAGGACGGGGAGATTATGAAGGTTATCTCCTGATGTAGTGAGTTGGAGGAGACGCTGAAGTCCAAAGAGGACGAGCTCGAACTGAGTAAGGAGATGTGGGTTCACGCTGATGCTCAGCTCGACGTATACAAGTCTTTGAGAGCTGCTGGGAAAGTTTCCGAAGAGGAACTTACCAATGTTCGTGTTAAGGCATGGGAGGCTCGTGAAGCTTGCGGCTATGCGCCTGATACGCCTGGCGAGGAAGATGGCGAATATACCGTGGATGGGCTTGCCTTTGATCCTTGGTACAATGAAGAATATGCTGACGGGGATGATGTAGCATAAAGCCCTTTGTATTTATTTTTTGGTTGTTTTGCTACTTTTGTGAGGGCACACTCAGCCACTTTGTAAAAAATGAGTAATGTAACCCAATCATTTGTAATGGGGTGGTTATCTTTTGTTATATGCTTTTGGATTCATGTTTTCTTGTATTTTGTTGTGATGTTGTTCTTAGGAGACTGACCATAGACTGACTTGGGGTCAATCTTTGGTCCCAAGAATTTTTCCAAGGGACCGTCGAACGTCTTTTTGTATAAGTATTTGTCAATGATGTTGTACCTAGTTGCCTACATTCGAAGCTTTCTGGCTTCTTTTTTGTCTGGCGGAAGTGTTCCCTCTTGCACGTAGGTTATAATATGGTTGCGCCAGTCCCAAGTTAAGTTCATGGAGTGTACCTCGAGGTTATCTATCAACGAGTGCAGTAGCGTGACGACGCTCCCTTTTCCATTTATGCTTTTTGTTACTGCTGCTAGATTGGCAAGGCCGTCTTCCTCGGCGTTTTGAGCTCAATGTATTTGATCAAATTGACATTCGTTGAATTGCGGCAACAGTTTATGTATTTCCGTTTGGTATTTTTGTAGCCTTTGCTACTTGATTTGGTAAGTCCCTGTGACTTGGTTGATGACGAGTTGTGAGTCGCATCGAAGGGCGACTCGTCGTGCCCAATATTTGAGATCTAGTTTCATTTCTGCAATCACGGCCTCATACTCGCCTCCTTGTTGATCATATCAGGTCAGCGTATGGACTGGCGGATGACTTTGCCGGTTGGAACCTCGAGTATGAGTCCCAGTACCGCACCAGATGTGTTGTAAGCGTCGTCGGTGTATAAGACCCATAGGTCGGGTAGGTGAGGAGTAGTATGAGAAGCTTCCTGCTCGACTTCAGGCATTATTTTGGCGCTGAAGTCGGCTAGTACTTGCGGTTCGCGGATGATACGTGATATTGTGCTCGCATAGCTCGATGGACCATTTGGCCAATCTCCCGATAGTTCGGGCTTATGTAAAATGCTTCTAAGGGGGAAGGTCGTGACCACCGATATTGGGTGGCACTGAAATTAAGGTCTAAGCTTTCGTGAAGTTATGACCATTGTCAGAGCCAGCTTTTCGAGGTGGGGGTACCTTGTTTCGGCGTCGACCAGGGTTTTACTGATATAATAAATTAGAGATTGCGTACCTTTGTTTTCACGGACCAGTACTGCAGTTATTGTTGCTTCTGACACGACCAAATATACCAGGAGACGTTCGCCAGGTTTGGCTTTGGCGAGCAGTGGGGGCGAGGACAAATATGCCTTTATCTCCCTTAAGGCCTCAACGCATTCTGAGTTCCACTAGATCCAATTGTCTTTCTTGATGACATTGAAGAACTTGTGGTATCTATCGGAGGATCGTAAGATGAATCTTGATAGGGAGGCTATACGGCGGGTCAATTTTTGCACGTGTTTCTTGCTGGTCAGCAGTTCATGTATTCCTTCAATAGCTTTGATCTTGTCGGGGTTGACTTTTATGCCTCTTTATGACACCAGGAAACCGAGGAACTTGCCCGAGGTTACGCTGAAGGCGCACTTTTCGGGGTTTAGTTTCATGTCGTAATGCCTTAGTATATCAAAGGCGTTTTTTCAGATGATCGATATGATCTTCTTTCCTTTTGGATTTGACTAACATATCGTCTATATATACTTCCATCTTGGTAACCAGCCTTTGATAGGTTGCTCATGCGTTCTTCAACCCAAATGGCATGATTCGATAGCAATACGTCCCTTGGTGAGTTATGAAAGCGGTCTTTTCTTGGTCTTCCTCCTCCATGAGGATCTGGCTATAACCTGAATAGGCGTCCAGGAAGCTTTGCAGTTCGTGTCTTGTCATTGCATCGATGAGTTGGTCACTGTGTGAAAGCGCAAAGGAATCCTTTGGGCATGCTTTGTTTAGGTTTGTGAAGTCCAAGCACATGTGCCACTTCCTGTTTTTCTTTTTCACCATGACCACGTTGGCAACCCATTGGGGGTATTTGGATTCTCTGATGGAGCCGTTGGCGAGTAGTTTTTCCACCTCCTTGTGGACTGCTTTGTTTATTGCAGCGTTGAGTTTTCTTCTCATTTGCCGTACTGGTGGGTAGAGTGGATCTATATTCAATTTTTGCTTAAAGATGTCCCTCGAGATATCTGGCATATCTGCATGGGAGAAAGCGAATAGGTCTGTATTGTCAGTTAGAAATTTATGAAATTTACTTGGTTCGGAGAGTTTGTGGCCGATGTAAGCCTTTTTGTTGGTGTAATTTTTATCTATTTGGACGTGTCGAGGTATTCTACCATTGACCCTGTGGCCTCCACGATGTCGGGGTCCTTGATGAGGTCGTTTTGCTCGTCGAGTTTGGTTCCCGACCCTGGTAATTGCTATGCTTCTGTGTTTGTTCCCTTTAAGTGTTGAGTGTATGTATAGTCTTAGGCGATGTGATAGCATTCTTGGGATGTGTGTTGTTCACCCCGAATGTTGAATATCCCCCACAGGGTAGGGAACTTGATTACTTGATACAGGCTGGATGGAATGGCTCTCATGGCGTGTATCCGAGGCCGCCCTATGATGGCATTGTAGGTTGTATCCTGGTTCATGATATAGAACGTCGTCTCCAAGGTGATGCCCCCGGCCAGGACATGTAGCGTTATTTCTCCTGAGGTTCGCTCAACTGCATTATTAAACCCTATCAGTTTTATGCAGCATGGTACTATCTTATCCTCGAGTCTCATTTGGGCGAGAACTCGGGGGTGGATAATACACGCGATTCTCCCATCTTCGACCATTATTCTTTTCACATCAGTATCTAAAATTCGTAAAGTGATAAATTGAACATCAAGGTGAGGGAAAGTCAAACTGTGGGTATCCGTATTATCGAAGATGATAATGTCTTCGAGTTCGTCATACCATTCATATGTGATTGACCGCTTCAGCTTATGCATGGTGGTGAACTTTACGTGGTTGATTGCGGCTTCATCTCCCCCACCGATAATCATTTGGATGGTGCAGACGGGGGAGGGTGGCTTTGGAGGGCCTTGGTGTTGTTCTCGTCCTCTGCCAAAGTTGGCTCTCCCGCGGTCACTTATCAATTCTTTTAAATGTCCTTGTTTGAGAATATTCATCACTTCTTGTCGTAGAGCTATGCAGTCTTCGGTCTTATGGCCTCGTTCCTGGTGGAATTCACAGAGAGCATTCAACCTTCTAGTGTTTGGGTTGCACTTCATCTTTGGCGGCAACTTCACCTTCGGGTCAAGCTTCTCCACTGCGTACACTATCTCTGAAGGGGAAACACAAAAATTGTGAGTAGATAAAGGTGGGGGAATACCTCTCTCATTTTATTGGGTCCCTATATTTGTCCTAGACGGATCTTCCATATGGAGAGGAGAAGGAGTTATAGTGATTCTGACATAGGGCTGGTGCCTGTCCCGGTTGGGTCGTAGGCCTGAGTTATCTCTTCGGGTATCATTATGGTGATCTCGTCTTGATTCTGTTTGGACCGACGTTAGCCTTTGGGTTGGGACGTTGAGGTCGTCCTCGTCTGCTCGAACCTCTACGCAAGACGTTGTGGATTTCTTCCCACGTGGTGGGAGGGTACTTCATGAGTCTGCTTAGGAATTTTCTGGTCGCCCTCGATCCATTTTTGTTTAGTCCATTTTGGAAGGCCGCCACGGCCATCCCTTCAGATACGTTTGGCAAGCTCATCCTGACTCTATTGAATCGGGAGAGGAAGTCCCTTAGTCCCTTGCCGGGAGACTGTCTAACGACGAATATATCATTCACCCTGGCCTCGTCTTTCTTGCCTCCAGCGTGGGCGGTTACAAACTTATCGGCCATTTCCTCAAATGTCGTTATTGTGCTGGTAGCTTTGAGTACCACGTCAAGTCTCCCCCTGTTAGGCTTTTACCGAACTTCTTTAGCAATACTGATGGTACCTGCTCCTTTGCGAGGTCGTTGCCTTTTACTGCAGTGACGTAATGAATTATGTGATCTTCGGGGTCCGTCGTGCCGTCATATATTTTCAAATATGGAGGCATTTTGAAGGTTTTGGGTATGGGATGTGGGCCGCTTCTTCCCTATAAGGTTGTTCGACGAACCGGCCGACGTCCCATTTGGGCAGTAGTTTTGGGGCGCCGGGTATCTTGTCGACCCTTTCCTGGTGCTCTTTCATATGGTCTCGTAATACCTTATTTTCATTTTCCATTTCTTCCATATTTTTTAGTATAGCTGTGAGTGCATCATTGTCTGCATCAACAGTGGTGTTAGTGTTACCTGTTGGGCAGGTAGCAGGTTGCTTGTTAAAGGTTGCGGCATCCGCTGGTGCGGCGTTTTGAGTTTCTCCCTGAGTTGGCTTGTCTAGGAATTTTCTAAGTGTACTTGTCAACTATGCTTCTAATAGTTTCTTTACTACTGGTAGGGCTTCTTCGGTTGCGGACGTGGAAGCCTCCCTTTCTCGAGCGACTGTTACACTTTCTTGAGGGGGAGGTGAGCTGTTCCGTCCTAGCGTGACGCTCGGTGTCACATTTTCTTCTCCTCCATCACCAGCCTCGTTGACGGTGTTCATGAGGTTGGCGGTGACATCTGCTATGGCCTTTAGCCTTCCTTCTCCTTTTCCTGCCATTTTTAGTTTGTGCGAACGAGAAAAAAGAAGATAGCTGTTGTACGTGCATTTTTTTTATCTGACAGAACCTATAGACTTTAACTAGAAATGTCACGACCCAAAATCTATTAAGGTCGTGATGGCGCCGGATACCACTGTCGGGCAAGCCAATCATTAAATTAGTTAATAAAATTTTTATTTTTAAAATTCTTGAAATCATTCCTTATTCATTTTTCTTAAATAATAATTAGTGATCCTTCACTGAGGAATCAACAATAATATCTTAACAAATTTAAATAGTGAATAAATCCCATAATTATTCTAGAACCCGGTGTCACAGGTGCATGAGCAAATTTTCTAGGAATTATACATATACTACAATACTTGTCCGGAATACAAACTGGACAAGGAATTTAAAATAAATACAATACATCTGAGGAAGACTCTGACGGCTACGGTCGTCTCCGGATGGTGCATCTCGTCTAAGTCTCCAAGTCAGCCACATCACTGCATCGAGCAGGGGCACTAGCTATGAATGTACTCGCGCAATAAGAATGTACAACAAGTGTAGCATAAGTACAAAAACAATGTGTACTCAGTAAGTATCCCGCCTAACCTCGAAGAGGTAGTGGCGAGAGGTCGACTTTGACACTTACTAGAGGTCAAAATAATATAATCAAGTGTGACACTAAGCATGTATATAATAGACAATTTAACAAGTAGCGACAAAAATAACAACTTCTTTCACATTTAATATTCTTATATCCTCATCCTTTCAGTTGACCATTTTAAAATCTCCAAGCCAGTATTAAGGTAAAAATCACAGCAAATACGCAGTAAGTTTCAGGCGCAAGTAAATATCGAGGGTCGAACTGCCCGAACCAACATAAATGTAAATTGTGCACTGCCAAAGGGTCGAACGGCGTGAACCATAGATACATCTTTTATCCAGCAGTGGCGTACGACCCGCTCCCATGAGAATAGTGGAATAAATCACCCCGCTCGTGGAATATAAATTGAGAAGCAGTACCACACAGTCATGCACAGTCAAACAGTCCACCCCGACTACATCGGGAAAATAAATACTCAAGTAAATGAAAAATTTCTCTTTTAAAGGTCACAAAATAGTATTTAAATCTTTTCCAGAAATCCATTTTTTTACCAAGTTTGGTAAGGTTTAGACACTTTATTTTCATCAATAACATTACAATTACGGAAATAAAACATGTTTTTGGGTCTTAGACTACCCGGACATAAACATAATAGTAGCTGCGCACGAACCCACGTCACCTCGTGCGTACGTAGCCCCCACAAATAGTAGCACATATTTAATTATTTCACCTATGGGGACAATCCCCCCTCACAAGGTTATAAAGGAGACTTACCTCGCTCTGAAGATTCACAACCGACCTCAGAGACCTTCCGACGATTCAAATTGATGCACAACGCCCCAAAACTATCCAAATAACGGGCAAACCAATGAAAATATACTCAAATACTTATAACAATTCAATTTATATAAATTCCAAACTCCGCTTGGAAAGTTGGCAAAATTACTCGTGGGCCCGGATTCCGAAACTTCTCGAAGATAAACTCTACCCATAGCCCTACTAACTCAAATATGTAATTTACTCTAATTTTCATGCTCAAATATGTGGGCAAAATCCAAAAATACACATTCTATGTCTTTGTTCAAAAATCCCAAATTTCTACTACTTTCCCTGATCAAATCTATATACAACCTTGTATTTTAACTTGAGATGAGTAGAAACAACTTACCTTGACATAGATGACAAAAATCTCCACTTCAAGCTCTCCAAAAATCGCCCAAACAAGAGAAAAATGAAGAGCAATGGCCAAGACCTCGGTTATAAAAATGCACACTGCCTCCAGTCCTTCCGCACCTGTTGTTACTACGCCCGCATCTGCGATCCCGCAGGTGCACCCAAACTATCGCACATGCGACTTTCTCCTTCCCCAGCCGTCTCCGCACCTGCGCTCCCGCATCTGCTCTCCCGCAGGTGCGGAAATAACCTCGTACCTGCGCCCCCAGCCAAGCCAGCCTAACCTCGTACCTGCGACGCCAAAGCCGCACCCGCGACCCTTGTTGTGTAGGGGCGGTCACACCAGACACCAGCAGCCTTAGCCCTTCCTCAACTCCAAATTCGATCCGTTGACCACCCGGGATCCACCCGAGGCCCCAGGGACTTCGTCCAATCACACCAACCTGTTCCAAAAATAATATGGACCCGCTCGAAGCGTCAAATCGCATCAAATAACATCGAAACAATGGATCGCAACTCAATTCAATCCTTATGAACTTTGAAATTTTCCAACTTCTACATTCGATGTCGAAACCTATAAAATCACGTTCGATTGACCCCAAAGTTTGCATAATAGTCACTTTCAACATTTCGGACATGCTCCAACTTTCGGAATTGCATTCCGACCCCGATATCAAAATTTCCACTTCTGGTCGGATTTCTCAAAAACATTCAAATTTCTATCTTTAGCCAAATGACTTCAAAATAACCTACGAACCTCCGAATTCACTTCCGATTGCGCTCCCAACTCCAGAATCACCATATGGAGCTATTCTCAGACTAGGAATCCCAAACGGACATCAATATAACTGAAATGCACTTCAACCCAGACTTATGAAATTTCTTCTAAAATGCTGACTTCTACAATATACGTCGAAACGCTTTCGGGTCATCCAAAACCCGATCCGAATATATGCCCAAGTCCGAAATCATCATACTAACCTGCTGGAACCTTCAAATCCTGGTTCTGGGGTCATTTACTAAAAAATCCAGTCTTAGTCAATTCTTCCAACTTAAGGTTTCTAAAATGAGAATTTTCTTTCCCAAATTACTCTAAACTTCCCGAAATTCAATTGCGACCACACATACAAGTCATAACACCTGAAATGAAGTTGCTCATGGCCCCAAACCGCTGAACGACGCGCTAGAGCTCAAAACGACCAGTCGGGTCGTTACAAGAAACTCCTCACAGACGGCGCCAAATTATTTTATCAATAATGTGTTTATCCCTATTCTGAACGAGTTGATGAAGGAAATGAAGGATTAATCCTAGTTAAGCTCAATAACTGTTAGATCTATGAATTTGGTGATGAATGGAATGAGCCCAAGCGTCGCAATAGTAAATGCAAGATAAAGATGCCGATGATGATTGATAATGAATACACAAGTGAGTGTGCGGATTAATGGATGCAATGGCAATAAATATAATAATAAAGGATATCTTTCCCAAGTTGTAGATGGTTAGAGTCAACCAACTCTTTGTCAGCAGTGTAGATGATAGAAAATACAAGATTCTTGGATCTTGTATATGAAAAAGGTATCTTCCAACTCGAGAATCAATAAAAAAAGTCAAGTTTTGTATATTCTCAATAGTCAATGTTACAATCCAAACCGAACCAATCCAAACCGATATAATTGGTTTGGTTTGGTTTTGATAAAATCCGAACCAACCCGGTCAATGTACACCCCTACCTGAAATTTTCGAATCGTTAAGAACCATAGCATTTCGCGATTCATTCGTAAGTTGATTTTGACTTTCTATTAACTATTACTGCCCTTAGAAAACAGTCTTGTTGTGGCCCTTGAACCTTAACAAAGAGATAAGAAAATTAATTTTTTTTCTTTTGGACATGTGGAGTCTATTCGTTTCATGTCTCCATTAGTAACTGGGAAAATACGAGATGATTATGAATGGACCAAAACTGTGATAAATGATAAAATTGAACAATTTTATATAGTATAGGGTAAACTTGAACCTTTCCCTAATATTGTTTAACCAAAGAATGAGATTCTCAGTCAAAGCCTATCTTTAGAAGTACTCGGGCTACTGATAACCAAGAAATTCCGTATTCTCTCAATTATAAGAAAGGAAATTAGAATAAGAAATAGCAAAGTAGTTGATAAAAATAAAAAGAAAAAGAAAAAGAAAGTAATTATATTCCAATAATAATCAGAACGTGTCCTTACAAGTGAAATTTCCTTCCCTTATATAGGAATCTAGAAGTACAACGTCTTTTCCCTTTTATGGCCAAATCATTATGAGAATTAATGATATTGATGAAACGTTATAATTGGCAATTGTAACTGCCCATGAAGATTCTGCAACGTTTGTAATCATTCACGTCCATTAATTGATGATTCATGAACCTTCCCTTTTTGCTGTCTTGATTCATCCTGCCAATGTCTCTTCACTTATGCATTTAGGCTCGAGTGACCGTACCCATTTCCTCTCGTGGATATTTCGCTCGTACTTATTATAACCCGTGCCTCTTCTAATGCTACTCTCCAGTTGTCGCTTTCTCGTTGATCCACGTGTCTTGACAATCAGTCATATATTTAATTCCACGTGTAATATTTATTTTACCAGTACAGATAGTCCCCCACTTGCCATTTATTCTGCAATTGAATATTTGGGAAATGGATCACATTTATGGTGGAAATATTTTGCCACCATTTCCCACGTTTCATTATGTCTTCTTCAGAACAAACGCGTCGTAAGTCACTTCTATTTAATGTATGTGACACGTGGCATTCATTAATTGGATCTGCAACTCTTCAGAGAGTTTTAGGGCTTTTTTGCGGCTGCGTCAGTCACGAAGTGACTGTTTCTTTATGACATTTCCATCATGACCCCCTTTACATGACGATTACTTCTTCATATAAATACCTCATTTGTCCTTGATTTCATGAAAACCTTCTACAATGTTCTTCATTCATAATAGTCCTTATTTATCAGCAACCATGTCTTCTCCAAACCCTAATCCTCGTAGAGTGGTTATAGTAGATGAACTTTCCCCTTCGTCTGCTCCTATCAAGAGTAGAAGAGGTGGCAGGTTACGCAATTTAGTGCCTATTTCTATATGTGATTCTTCTTCTCAAGCCAGTGTTACTACCCCTTCGTCTTCTAGAACTAGGGCTTCTTCTTCTTATAGATCTTCTGCTAGAAGTAGGGATTCTAGTGAACCTCTTAGAGAACCCACTGTTGATGAAATTATCCCTGCTGAACTTTCCTTCTTCACTGATCGTGAATCAATTAGAAATCAAGTTACTTCTATGACTTCCCATGATCGTGCTAATGTTTACCCTTCCCAGATTACTGAGGGCTTGATTTCTCTTGTGCAAAGAGAATGTCATTGGAAATTCGATTTCCCAATTTTAGTCCCTAATGTAAATCAAAGGGTAACTTCATACAAAGCTGGTTATTCTTTTGTTTATACATATCCCTTTACATTAGGCTTAAAACCACCTATTGATCCAGTCACCATAGAATTTTATCGTTTCTTTGATGTTTGTTTGGGACAGATTGGACCTATCATATGGAGAGTTGTGGCACGCTTAAGATACTTGTCAAATTTGGCCTTTTTACCCTTTACCTTCTATCATTTGATTAATATTTATTCCCCTAAGTTATTTTGTCATGGGGTTTTTACTCTTGTGGCCAGGAGTAAGAGGGTTTTGGTTAGCCCTGAAGATGACAAGGATCGTGGATGGTATGCCCATTTTATTGTTGCTCCCACAAGTGGGTTGGAGGGTGAAGAGAACATGCATTTTCCAGAGAAGTGGAACTTTGCATGTAATTTCTTTTCAGATTTTCTTCTTCTTTTTCTTTTTTGAAGAACCTGCAATCTTGTGACTATTTTTTCTTTTTCAGCCACCATGGAAGCTGTTGAGGAGATTCTACACTTCCTTGGTTGGGTAGAAAAATTATTGTATGTTGCTAATATGGAAGGAAGGTCTTGGAAGTACCTATCTAATAGGTTTGGATGGAAAGTAAAGACTCATGATATCCTTCCTTTCAATTTTCGACCATGCTTCCATATTTACTTGAAAATTTACTAATTCCTCTTTTTACTAGGGTTTCCCATTCGGGGCTTAAGTGCCGCATCTATTGCTGCTTCAAGGATTTCTCTGTGTATGGCTCAAGAATTGATCTTGAGTTCCTCATCAAAGAGAAAAGCTGATAGAGCACATGATTCCGAGGACGAAGAGGAATGAGATGAGGGATCGTTAGTTCGTAAGACTCGAGCTAGGAGACGTGTCATTTCGGATGACGAAGCTACTCCTCCTCCAAGTTTTGTTCCCATGCACGAGCCCGAAGGTGCTACCTTAGTGAGCTCTGATGAAGAGATGCCTGCTGCACCCCCTGACTCTACAGAACATCTCTTTTCTTATGGGTTTGATAATGAAGACTTCGATTTTGTTTCTGAGGAAACGCCTCTTGCCACTTTTTCTGTATCTTTTCCAGTTAATGCTCAGTTCCCCGCTCCTGTTGCTGCTACCACTGCTCCGCCCGTAGCTATTTTGACTCCCTCAACTACCCTTACTGTTACAACTTCTCATGTTGAAGTTGGTTCTTCCAGTAACACTAAGGTAATGAAAAAAGTTATCATCGAGGTTCCGGAGGATGGTAATCTTCTGAAGAAATCTGGCCAAGCTGATGTATGGATGAAACCATTAATTGGCCCAGTTGACAAGTCCAAATTGGAAAGACACAATTCTTTAACGTGGATGAATGATATTGTACATTCATCTTTAAAGGTATAAGCTTTAGCTTTTTATTTTGCATGTGATTTCCTTTTCATCTATATTTGATAATCACATTTTCCTTTTCATTGTGTAGATCAACCTAATTGGCACGGAGATGATGAAGAGGATCATCCACACTAAGCAGTTAACAAACGACTATCTCACCAAAGCGGAAAACTAGAAGGAACAGTTCGAAGGTCTTCAACTTTAGAAAGAAGTCTTAGAGGAAGAAAAGTGTACCTTGGAGAAGAAGGTGAAGGTAATGGCAGAAGAGTTGGAAGTTGAGAAAGACTCTTCTAGTCAAGTGGACAAAGATAACTTTCTTGAGTCTTCATTCGCCGAGCAGCTTTCCAAAGCCACTAAATAAATTAGTTGTTTGAAAGAATTGTTGAACCAAAAATAAGTTACGCCGGGGAGCTTGTTCAAATGCTCACCCAAACTCAAGAAGATATATGTGTGTCTTCTGACAATGTTCAATATTTAGAGAGGTCGCTTGCCCCTTTACAGGCTTTTTATGATGTTGCTTTGGATGAAAGGGAAGAGTTAAGAGCCAAAATTGAGCAGTGGGAGAGGGATTATGGATCCCTTGAGGATAAAGTTATGGTTGATTTTAGTTGGGAATTCTTGAACACGTGCCTCGAAACTTTGACGGGGGAAAACCAGGAAGGTTTTGACTTAGCTGCTGAAATTGCAAAGACTAAAGAAACTATTGAGAAAACTCAGCAAAGTCAAAGCTTTTCTTCACATGAGGTTGGCATTCCCGAGGGTGATGAACTTACTCCTGGTGAAGTTGTTGTTCAACCCTACTCTGCCCAAGTCGTTCCTTCTGTTGTTGATGATGCCAAATTGAATCCTTCTGATAATATTAGTTCAGACCCTGCTCCATAGTGAAAGTTTAAAAAGTTTGAAGTGTTGTTACGTTTTTTTTATTGGTGGAAGTTTACCCTTGGTCCATTTTGGGGTTTGGTAATGTTTTGGAATTTTTTATCCCTAATCTTGTTTTGGGGTTTTGTATAAAACAATTAGGTTGAAACTAAGTTTATACTCAGTTTTAACCAAGTTATTATAATATTACTTTCTGAGATTTTGTTCAACTCTTATAATATCTTATTTTGAGTTTCTGTACTACTCTCTTATTATGCATTTAGAAATTCTTCAATACTCCGTGACATTTTTTGAATAGGTACAAATTATAAAAGAGTGCCCTTTATAAATGACACTTAATGAAGAAGACGTCTCAACTTCATATTGGTGTAAACATACGAAAAAAGAAATAGGAACACACGTGTTTCTTTGAATAATTTGAGGAAGTTTTGCATTATTTGAACTTTCAAACTGTATAATACTTTACATGTATTCAAGTAACATCTACAACTCTTTCGTAACTATTTTCTTTATAACTGATTTTACAAAATTCAAGGGTATAATTTGCAACTCATGACTAAATATTTCCTTTAACCTAGATACTCGTAAGATTTTGTAATTTACATCTGCGAGAGTATACTTCATCATAGGTTTTTGAATAGGCTTGTGTTTTTTGCTCTTGATTTGCACTTAACTTTCGATTTGTTGGGTAGATTGCCTCAGGCTTGACTCGAATTTTGACTTTTCCAGTCTTCTTTGCCTTCCATATATAGATATATATATATATACATATAGTCCCCCAAGTGTTAGAGCTTTGAAGTATGAAATCTCGAGCACTTGATTATTTCTTCCATGTGGTCCATTTCCTGAAAAGGAAAAACATACGGGACTCGGAGGTATATATTTTTTAGATGATTGCTGATTAACCCTTTTTATTTCCATCAGAACGGTTGTAACTCTGACCGGGAAATTTTTTGCATCCGTGTGTCTTTCAGGTCTCATCATTTGGTGTGGGCTAGATTTTTGCCTATCATCTAAAATTATTAGTATAATCTTAACTTTACAAAACATAAATTGTAAATGAGTGATACCTGACCGGGGGTACTTCTTTTGCTCATAAATAATACATATTCAAGTGAACAACATTCCAACTCAAAGGTAAAACTTTGCCGTCCATGGTTTCTAACTCGTAGGCACCTTTTCCAACAATACCTAGAACTTTATAAGGTCCTTCCCAATTTGGGTTCAGCTTTCTTGCTCCGGCTGTTTTCATTGATTGGAAAACCTTTTTGAGAACGAAGTCCCCAATCTTGAAATATCTGAGGTGAGCCTTCCTGTTATAGTAGTGTTCTATGATTTGCTTTTGTGATGCCATCCTTATTAAAGTTGTTTCTCTCATTTGTTCGAGTAAATCCAAATTTGTTCTTAATTTCTCATCGTCTGACTCTTCCGTCGCCAATGTGAATCTCATACTTGGTTCTCCTATTTCGACTGGAATTAAAACCTCTGAACCGTATACAAGCGAAAAATGGTGGCTCTCCCGTAACTGTTTTTGATGTGGTTCTATAAGCCAATAATACTCCTGGTAACTCCTCAAGACAATTCCTTTTTGATTTCTCTAATCTCTTCTTCAAATTATTGATGATAATCTTATTTTTCGACTCAGCTTACCCGTTTTCCACGGGTTGATAAGGTGAAAAGGTTATTCGTTTGATTTGCCAACTTTGAAAAAACTCTGTGATTTTCGAGCCTATAAATTATGGTCCATTATCACATACGATTTATTTTGGCACTCCAAATCGGCATATAATATTTCGCCAAATGAAATCGTTTACTTCTTTTTCTTGTACCTGTTTAAAATCTCCTGCCTCTACCCACTTAGAAAAATAATTTGTTAATACTAACAAAAATCATACCTTTACTTTAGCTTGTGGTAAATGGCCTACTATATCCATTTCCCACTTCATAAATGGCCATAGAGAAATAACTGTATGTAGTAATTCTGCAGGGCGATGCATATTATTGGCGTACTGTTGACATTTATCACACTTGGCTACAGATTTTTCTGCATCCTCTTCCATTTTAGGCAATTAGTATCCTGCCCTGATTAGTGTTTTAACTAAAGACCTTCCACCTACGTGATTCCCGCAATGTCCCTCATGTACTCTTTTCATCACGTATTCTCTTTGATTGGTGTATTGGTAAAAAATAGACATTACACGTGTAATATCTTGGATGACAAAGCAATATATGCGGAGCAATGGAAGAGCGACAGCTAGATAAAAGTTTAGAAAGAGTTAAGGAACAAAGAGGTACGGGGTAAACACCCACGAGATAATTAGAAACGGAAGTTCCAGTCTAATTAAGGAGTTGAAGAGACACGGTCAGAATGAACCAGGACAGAATAAATGACAGATTCATAGATCTTCAATCAATGAGCTAAACATTACAGAATCTTCATGCAACAGTTACGATTACCTATTGTAACGTTACATTAATGACAAAAATATTCATTAATGCTCAATCATTAAGAAAAATAGACGTTATATTAAGAAATTTTCTATAAAAGGGATTAAGATCTCACTTGTAGAGACATGTTCGAACCACTACTGAAATATACTTACTTTCATGTTATCTTATTGCTTTCTTATTTACAAGTCTAAATCCTATTATTAGATAATTTCTTTGGTTATCAGAAACCCGAGTACTTCTTAAAATAGCTTTGACTAAGAATCCAATTCTTTGGTTAAACAAATTGGTTCCGTTACTAGGAATCTGATAATCTTTTTTTGTATTCCTAAGTTATATTTACTGAATCATGTCAAACACCAACGACAACAACCAACAGGCAACTGGAACTCCAATTCTATCGCCTCAGGGAACCCCACGAGGTTTAAGAGACAATTCCCCGAAAAGATCCCCAATTCACAATAATGACAAGATTGGAAATGAAAAAACAGGAGAGCAAGACACTGCGAAGCAAATAGTTGTTGAATATGTAAATGAAGCTCTTCAAGCTTTCGTGAGGGGGCTACCAACTATACCACCTACGTCTCCTCCAAACAACACTGCAACTGTGGAAAATCAACAATCTGAATTAGCTAATTCTGGAAGTAGAGGCACTCCAAACGAATCCCTCGAAGGGAGACCAGGTATGACTAATAATTCAGATTTATAATCTTTAATACTAACCTTGCAGAAGCAGGTGAATGAGCAAAATGATCGTATCGAAAAAATTCCCGGCGTACCAACTATCATCAAGGGGATTGATATTGATAAATACTCTCAACAACCATGGAAACCAAGTGTAGCACCTCTACCGATTCCCAAAATATTAAAATGCCCGATATACCAAAATATGATGGGACAACTGATCCACGTGACCATATTACTTCATTCACCACGGGAGTAAAAGGTAATGACTTAACTAAGCAGAAAATCGAGTATGTGCTAGTCAAAAAATTTGGAAAAACGCTTACCAAAGGAGCACTAACGTGGTATTCTCTCTTACCCGAAAATTCTATTGATTTTTTTGCTAAGCTTGAAGATTCGTTTATAAAAGCACATTCCGATGCACAAAAATTGGAGAAAAGAATGGAGGACATATTCAAAGTAAAACAGGGAGATACAAAATTGCTTCGGGAATTCGTAGACAGGTTTCAACAGGAAAGGATGATGTTACCAAGAGTACCTGAAAATTGGGCAGCTATGGCGTTTGCGAGCAATCTGAACGTAAAAAACTCTGAAGCCACGAGGAGACTCAAAGAAAGTCTATGAGAATTCCCAGCTACAACCCAGAATGATATTTATAATAGGTACAACACCAAATTGTGAATTGAAGAAGATACCACAGCTCAATCAAAAGCAGAAGACCGAACAAACTCTAGGCGCTCAGAATCAGAGAGGAGAACTGGTAAAAATAGGTACGAGCCATATATGGTACCTTCGGGACGAGAAGCTCGTTCCAAATTTGAAAACACACGGCCTGATCGCAGACCATCAAATAGAGATTCAAGTTCATCATCATCAAGATCCAGAAAAGATCGAGATGAACGAAATAGAGGTAATAAAACGTATGCAAGAATTGGAGATTATAACTTCAATGTAAGTACTTCAAAGTTAATTACAATATTAAGAAATATGGGTGATAAAGTTCGATGGCCCAAAGAGATGAGATCAAATCCAAACAGAAGGAACCCAGACTTCTGGTGTGAATTTCACAACGACCACGGGCACAGAACATCAGAATGAAAGTTACTGCAAGGTAAGGTAGAACACTTATTAAAACAGGGCGTTTAGTGAAAAAGGTAAGCATGCATATATGAAGAACATGCAGGAGCCCCCAAAACCACCATCTCTAAAGAGAACAGTAAATGTGATAAATAGAGGAGAGAAAGTTAATGGCGTGACCTATACCTCAGCAAAAAAGACATCGAAGTTCACAATAACCCACGGGAAACGGACTCGTGAAACCTTGGAGGCTGATAGCATAACATTTAATGATGCAGATGCAGATGGGTTATTGATCCCACATAACGACGCACTGGTAATATCTCTACTTATACATGACACTAATGTGAGAAGAGTATTGATTGATCCCGGTAGTTCAGTTAGCATCATTCTACTAAGAGTGGTGGAGGAGATGCTAATGGGAGACCATGTAATTCCAAATGCATGTTCCTTATCCGGATTCAATAATTCTACTGTCATAACAAAGGGACAAATTGCATTGAGTACTTATGCAGAAGTCATCGTCAAAGAAACAAAATTTCAAGTTATTGATACAGACATGGCCTATAATGTAATTATGGGAAGACCATGGATCCATGACATGAATGCAGTACCATCCACCCCGCATCAGGTAATCAAATTCCCTTCCAGATGGGGAATCCAGCAAATTCAAGGTGATCAGCAAACTTCAAGAAACATCAATTCAGTGATGCATTCCAATAAAAAAAATAGCGGAGGAATCAAAAGACGAGGGAGCAACTCGAACATACACGGAAAAAAATGATAAAGACACGGTGAATCAAATCATCACGGATGTCACATCAAGACATACAGACATGGATTCCAGACCTGATGTTATTCAAGAACCAGAAGAGAATGAAAATATCAAGACAACGACTGAGAGTTCGAAGCTGTTCCACTGTTCGATCTTAAGCATGAGCACAAAATCCACATAGGAACAAGGTTAAACCTGACCAGAATAGGTAAGTTAATTGAATATTTAAAAGTTAACGCAGATTGTTTTGCTTGGTCCCATTCAAATATGACAAGTATACCCCCAGAAATGATGACTCATAAACTAAATAAAGACCCGTCCTTCATACCTGTCAAGCAAAACAAAAGAAAGCAGGGATCGTTCAAGAATCAAGTGATCGATGAAGAGGTACAGAAACTCTTAAAAATCGGTTCAATACGTGAGGTAAAATATCCTTATTGGTTAGCTAATATCGTAGTGGTACCTAAAAAGAACGGTAAATGGAGAGTTTGCGTAGATTATACGGATTTGAATAAAGCATGTCCAAAAGACTCATTTCCATTACCGCACATAGATCAAATGATTGATGCCACTACAGGTCATGAATTATTAAGCTTTCTCGATGCATATTCTAGTTACAATCAGATAAAAATGGACCCCTCATACGAGGAAAAAACCTCCTTTATACAAACAGGGAGACTTATTGTTACAAAGTCATGCCTTTTAGCTTGAAAAATACTGGAGCCATGTATCAAAGGCTAGTGACCCAGGAACATCTGGGTAAAAAAATGGTGTAAATTGATGACATGTTGGTAAAGTCAACGAAGGCAGAAGATCATTTCCAACATCTCTCAACTACTTTCGAGATCCTCCGCAGGTATAATATGAAGTTAAATCCAAAAAAATGCGCATTTGGCATCGAATCAGGTAAATTTTTGCATTTTCTCGTATCAAATAGAGGCATTGAAGCAAATCCGGCTCAATAAGCTATTGAAGAAATACCTGATGTACTAACGAGCAAAAAAGAAGTTCAAAGATTAACAGGTAGGATTGCAACTTTAGGAAGATTCATCTCTAGATCTTCATAGAAGAGTTTTAAATTCTTCCCAGTACTAAAGAAGCAGAATCAGTTCGAATAGACTAAAGAATGTCAACAAGCTCTTAAAGACCTGAAGGCTTATCTATCGAATCCCCCACTACTGTCTAAACCAAAGGAAGGGGAAAGGTTATACATTTGTCTTGCTGTGGCAGAAACAGCCGTAAGTGCAGTCTTGGTAAGGGAGGACAAAGGTAAGCAATCTCATATCTACTATGAAAGTAAGTCTTTACTAGATGTAACAAATAAAAACATTGATATTGTGATACACTTATTTCATTCAATAATTTACCAGAACAAGAATGAGGTAACATTTAACAATCTAACTTGGGATTAGAGAAACGAAATTATAAATTTGTTACAGAATGGTACCGTGCCTGAAGATAAGAAAGAAGCTCAAGCACGTCGCCAAAAAGTTGCACGGTACTGCCTAGTTCGTGACACTCTGTATCGTAAAATGTTTGGAGGTCCCCTAGCAAGGTGCCTTGGACCAAACCAAACTGAGTACGTGATGAAAGAAGTACACGAAGGACATTATGGGAACCACGCAGGTGCAAGATCCTTAGTCAAACCCCTAATCAGAGTAGGGCATTATTGGACTAAGATGGAAGAAGACGCTGAAAATTTCGTAGTTAAATGCGATAAATATCAACGATATGCTAACAATATGCATCGGCCCACAGAATTACTACACCCAGTTGTATCACCTTGTCCATTTATGAAATGAGGAATTGATATAGTAGGACCTCTACCCCTAGCCAGAGGAAAGGTACGACTTTTACTTGTATTTGCAGATTATTTCTCAAAATGGGTGGAGGGGGATGCTTTTAAACAGGTGCGAGAAAAAGAAGTGAAAAGTCTCATATGGCGAAACATCATATGCCGTTTTGGTATACCAAAGGAAATTGTATGTGACAATGGCTCACAATTCATATGCTCTCAAATCACAGAATTCTTCCAAAGCTGGCAAATCAAACGAATCACTTCTTCACCATATCATCCCGTGGCTAACGGGCAAGCTGAGTCAACAAATAAAATCATTGTTAACAATCTGAAGAAACGATTGGAAAAAGCTAAGGGAAATTGGCCTGAAGAACTACCGGTAGTATTATGGGCTTATAGAACTACTGCAATGACAGCCACGGGAGAAACCCCATTCGCGCTTGTTTACGACACAGAAACTCTAATACCAGTGGAAATTGGTGAACCAAGCATGAGATTCACAACAGCAACAGAAGAAACAAACAATGACGAGTTGAGAACAAATCTAGATTTACTCGAGCAAAGTAGAGAAGCTTACTTAATACGCATGGCAGCTCAAAAGAAAATTACAGAGCGATATTATAACAGAAAAGCTCATCCCGGATACTTCAAAATAGGGACTTTGTCCTTAAGAAAGTTTTTCAATCAACAAAGTAGGCTGGAGCAGGAAAATTAAATCCAAATTGGGAAGGACCCTACAAAGTGCGTGGTATTGCTGGAAAAAGAGCTTATGAGCTGGAAACCATGGATGGTAGAATTTTACCAACAAGTTGGAACGTTGTTCACTTGAAGAAATATTACTTCTAAAGAGAAGGAATACCCACAGTTAGGTATTATTATGTACGATTTTATTTAGTACAGTTAAAGTTATACTAACAATTTTAGATGATAGGCAAAAATCTAACTCATAACCAAATGATGATATTAGACCTGAATAGACACGAGGAAGTAACTAAATTCCAAGTCTAGGGTTACAACCTTTCTGATGGACATTTCAAAGGATTAAGCAGTCATCATCTAAACTATATACCTTCGAGTCCCGTATGTTTTTCCTTTTCAGGAAAAGGACAACAAGGAAGGAGTAGTCAAGTGCTCGAGATTTCATTATTCAAAGCTCAAACACTTGGGGGAATTTATAATATGGAAGTCAAAGAAGACTATCAAAAAAGTCAAAGCTCAAGAAAGAAGACTAGCAAAAATTCAGAGCTCAATCCTGGAGACCTATTTTATACAACAAATCAAAAGTTACGAGCGAAATCAAAGAGCTGAAGACTATCATACATAGCCTGATTCAGAAACCTACAAAAAACATGCTCATAAATGAAAACGAATGTTTAGGTTAAAGGCAAAATTTAGTCACAGGTTGAAATTTGTACCCCTGTATTTATTCAAAATCTGTTGTAAAAGAAACATTTATGAAAGGGTCATAGACGATACTTGAACACATGTAAAGTATTATGAAAGTTCAAATATTACAAAAACTTTCTTCAAAGCATTACTCAAAGGAACATGTGAATTCCTATCTCTCTTTCGTATATTTACACCATTATGAAGTTGAGACGTCTTCTTCATTAAGTGCCATTCATAAAAGGGCCCTCCTTTATAAATCGTGCTTGTTTCAAAAAGACACGAAGTATTGAAACATTTTTAATGCAAAGTTAAAAAGGGTGAAACAAAAACCCGAACATAAAGCATTTTTATGCAAACACTTAAGAGTAAAACGAAAACTCGAAAAACACAAGTCATGACAGGAAATTAATATTATACGATGGTAGAAACTAAGTATCAACTTAGTCCAAACCGAATTTGTTTATAAAAAAATTACCCTAGGTTCTCATTGGGGACTTAGTAACCAAACTTTAACCCCAAATGGGACCAGGGGTAACCATCAATTGATTCTCCAAAAGAAAAAAAAAGAAAGGGGTTAACAAACACTTTCACTAGACACTGGGAGGATTATTTTCATCAATAGAAGGAGCAGCTTGAAATGGAAAGGGTTGGGCAGCAACTTCATCATGCACGATCTCATCACCCACTGGAACTTCAACCTCAGGTGATGAAAAACTTTGACTTTGCCGAGACCTTTCAATTGTCTCCTTAGTTTTGGAAATTTCAGCTTGTAAGTCAAAGTTTTCTTGGCCCACTTCCGTTAATGTATCAAGTCAGGCATTCAAGTAAGCCCAAATCACATCAACAGTTGCCTTATCCTCGAGAGATTCATAGTCCTTCTCCCATTGTTCAACGTCTGCTCTCAGCTCATCCCTTTCAACCACAACAACATCGTAGGAAGCTTTTAAAGGAGAAAGGGATCTCTCCAGAAATTGAACCTTGTTAGAGGATTCACGGAGGTCTTCTTGGGTTTGAGTAAGCGACTACACGATTTCTCCAACATAAGCCTCCTTATGGTTTAGCAAATCCTTCAAGCTTCATATTTCTTCAGAAGCACGGGAAGTTTATTCTGCAAATGAGGATTCCAGGATGTTCTTATCCTTGCCTACTTGATTCGATAAAGCCTTCTCAATGGCTAATTTTGTTGCTATCACTCTAACCTGCTGTTCTAAGGTCCACTTTTCCTCTTCTACTGCTTCCATATCAAGTTGAAGGCTCTCAAATTGTTCCTTCCAGTTATCAGCCTCGGTATAGTGGTCATTCATTAACTACTCCGTATGTACGATCCTTTTCATCAACTTTGTACTAATGAGATTGATCTACACAAAAAAAGGAAAATTAGATACGGCAAAGGCTAGTGTTAAGAAGAAATAACAAGAAGGTTACCTTCAAAGATGAGTGTACAATCTCATTCATCAACGTTAAGGAGCTATGACTTTCCAATTTTGACTTTTCAACCGGGCCAATCAAAGGCTTCAACCACACATCCGCCTGGCCTGATTTCTTTAAGAGGCTACCTTCCGCAGGAACATTGATCATAATTCGCATAACATCGATCATTCTTCAAGAGGATACCAACCAAACCTTGCAGAAAGGTATTTCCAAGAACGTTCTTCCATTGGAGCGATCAACAAGAATTTTTCTACCCAACCACAAAAATCAAAAATCTCCTCAACGGTTCCCATGGTTTCTGAAAAAAAGACAAAAATAGTCACGGTACTGAACATCTATCAAGAATAAGGAAATAAGTGAGTAAACAAAAACTTACATGCAAAGCTCTACTTCTCAGGGAAGGGTAAATTTTCTTCACCTACTAATCCACCTGTAAGGGCAGCAACAAACCTGGTATACGAACCTCTATCTTTATCATCATTAGGATTGACTAAAACTCTCTTACTCCTAGACACAAGAGTAAAGATTCCTTGGCGGAATAACTTGGGAGAGTAGAGGTGAAAAAGATGATAAAAGGTAAAAGGAAGTGAAGCTAAGTTAGCCAAATATCTTAGGCATGCTACTTCCCTCTAGACGATAGGACCGATTTGTCCCAAACACACGTTAAAAAATCGACAAAACTCTATAATGGAAGGGTCGATGGAATACCTGAAACCCAAAGTAAAAGGGTAGGTATGTACAAAAGAATAGCCTGCTTTGTAAGAAGTTATCCTTTGATTTTCATTGGGAACCAAGACCGGAAATCAAATTCCAATAACAGTCTCTGCGCACAAGAGAAATCAAACCCTCAGTAATTTGAGTAGGGTAAAGATCAGCGCGATCATGAGACGTCATGGAAGAAAGCTGTTTTCTTATGGATTCACTGTCATTTATGAAAGAAAATTTAGCGGGTACAATCTCATCAACCTTTTATTTGCAAAGTGGTACACTGGACTCTCTACTTTTAGATGAAGATCTAGAAGCTCTAGCTCTAGAAGAAGATGGAGTAACAATAACCCTAGAAGTTGGTGGGGGAATAATGTTATGTTGAGAAGAAGAAGACCCTCTAGAAGGTGTTGAGCCCAAACTCCTTAATCTACCGCCCCTCCTACTCCGGCCCGGAGCAGAAGAAGGAGATAGTTCATCGACTATTATTACCTTTTTGGGGTCTTGGTTTAAAGAAGACATATTTGCATGAAAGAAGGACTTGCAAGCAGCAAAAGAAAATTAGAAGTTTTTCGTAGAAGCAAAGGAAAAAATGGGTATTTATACACGAAGTCAACCGTCAAAAAATGGAAAGTTACTGATGTGAAAGTCATTATTAAAACTGTCACTTCGTGACTGATGCAGCCGCAAAAAGCCCTAAAGTGCGCTAATGAATTGCAGAACCAATCGGGAATCACCACGTGGCTCGTGCATTTAATAGAAGTGACAAGCAACGCGTACGTTCAGAGATAGATGCAATGGTACGAGTAAAACGGAGGCACCATAAATGAGTATCCACTTACCAAATATTCAATTGAAAAATAAATGGTAAGTAGGGGGACTATATGTATTGGTAAAAAATAGACATTACACGTGTAATATCTTGGATGACAAAGCAATATACGTGGATAAATGGAAGAGCGACAACTGGATGAAAGCTTAGAAAGAGGTACAGGGTAAACACCACGAGATAATTAGAAGTGGAAGCTCCAGTCTAGTTGAGGAGTTGAAGAGACACGGTCAGAATGAACCAAGGCAGAATAAATGACAGATTCATAGATCTTCAATCAATGAGCTAAATGTTACAGAATCTTCATGCAACAGTTACGATTACCTATTGTAACGTTACATTAATGATATAAATATTCATTAATGCTCAATTATTAAGAAGAATAGACATTATATTAAGAAATTTCCTATAAAAGGGAGTAATATCCCACTTGTAGAGAGACGTTCGAACCACTACTGAAATATACTTACTTTTATGCTATCTTATTGCTTTCTTATTTACAAGTCTAAATCCTATTATTAGCTAATTTCTTTGGTTATCAGAAACCCGAGTACTTCTTAAAATAGCTTTGACTAAGAATCCAATTCTTTGGTTAAATAATTGGGTCCAAGGCACCTTGCTGAAGGATCACCGAACATCTTTCGATATAAATTTCCTTAAATTATACAATAAGGAGCAACTTTTCGTCGAAGCAATTGAGACTTTTTCTTGCCTTCAGGTACGATCCCATACTGCAAAAAATTAATAATCTCGTTTCTCCAATCACGTGTTAAATTATTAAAGCTTACCTCATGTTTATCCTGGTCAAGTGGTGAATGAGATAAATGTATTACATTTGCTGCACTAATTACTTCTGCAACTGAAGCAAGGTTAGCTAACACATCTTCTTTTGCTTTTTCTTCCCTGGGTATTTGCACGATCTTCCATGATTGGAATTTCCTTATCAGTTCTCGTGCCTTTTCTAAGTATTGCTGCATTTGTGCCTCTCTAGCTATGTAAGTCCCCTGCATTTGATTGACCACTAGATGAGAATAGCTTTTAATCACAATTTGGTCTATGGAGAGTTCTCGTGCCAATTCCAAACCTACAATTACTGCTTCATACTCTGCTTCACTGTTAGTAATAGGGTAACACTTAATTGTTTGCCTTATACTTTCCCCCAAGGGTGGAATTAGGACAATACCCAAACCAGCTCATTTAACAGTTGAGGAGCCATCAGTAAATAAAGTCCACGTACCTGGATTAGCTTCAACGAATATTTGTAATTCCTTTTCTACTCCAGGAACTATTTTATGCTAAAATTAGCTACAAAATCTGCTAATTTTTTTACCTCTGCTGAAGACTTTGAAATGAATATTCCCAGAGCTGCAATCCTACCTGTCAATCTTTTTACCTCTTTTTTGCTCGTGAGTATATCAGGTATTTCCTCAATAGCTTTAATTTATGTAGGATTTACTTCAATACCTCTATTAGATATGAGAAAGCCTAAAAAATTACTTGAAGCTACGCCAAAAGCGCACTTTTCTGGGTTCAATTTCATATTGTAGTTGCGAAGGATCTCGAAGGTGTTTGAAAGATGTTGAAAGTGATCTTCCGATTATGTATATTTGACCAACATATCATCAATACATACTTCCATTGTCTTTCCCAAGTTTTCTTGGAACATCTTGGTCACCAACCTCTGATATGTGGCTCAATCATTTTTAAAGCCAAAAGGCATGACTTTGTAACAATAAGTCCCCATGTCCGTAATAAATGAAGTTTTTTCTTCGTCTAAGGGATGCATTTTTACTTGATTATAACCAGAATATTCATCTTAAAAGCTTAACAGCTCTTGACATGCGGTAGAATCAATCAATTGATCTATATGCGGTAAAGGGAATGAATCCTTCGGACATGTTTTATTTAAGTTAGCGTAATCTACACAAACTCTCTATTTACCGTTCTTTTTCGTAACTACCACAATATTAGCTAACTAATTAGGATATTTTACTCGCGTATTGAACTGGTCTTTAAGAGTTTTTGTACCTCATCATTGATCACTTGATTTTTGAATGATCATTGCTTTCTTTTATTTTGCTTGACAGATACTTATGATGGATCTTCATTTAATTTATGAGTCATCACCTCCGGAGGTATACCTGTCATATTTTAATGCGACCATGCAAAACAATCTGCGTTAGATTTTAAGAATTGAATTAACTTACCTCTCATTTCTGGGCTTAGCCTTGCTCCAACATGAACTTTTCGATATGGCCATTGCTCAAATAGTGCAACAGCTTAGAGCTCCTCAATCGTTAATTCAATATCGGTCTATTGAATTACATATGGTCTGGAATCCATATCGGTCTATTTTGAAACGATAGCTGTTGAAATTTGATTTACCGCATCTTCCTCGTTTGCATCCGCATCTTTCTGACTTGGCTGCATCACTGAGTTGATATTCCTTGAAGCTTGTTGATCTCCTCGAATCTGCTGAATTTCCCGTTTTGAAGGGAATTTGATAACCTAATGTAACGTAGATGGCACAACATCCATATCATGAATATGGCCTCCCAAGAATCACATTATAGGCCATGTCCGTGTCTATCACTTGAAATTTCGTTTCTTTGATGACCCCTTACGCAAATGTACTTAGATATATCTCACCCTTTGTAATAACGGTTGAGTTATCAAACCCAGATAAGGAACGTGCTTTTGGAACTACACGGTCGCCCATCAGCATTTCGTTCATCCCCCGTGATAGAATAATATTCACGGAGCTACCTGGATCAATCAAAACTCGTTTTACATTAGTATCATGTATAAGTAAAGATATTACCAATGCATCGTTGAAGGTAATCATCAATCCATCTACATATGCATCATAAAATGTTATATTGTCATCTTCCAAAGTTTGGCGAACTCGCTTTCCGTGAGTTATCGTGAACTTTGATGTTTTTTTTTGCAGTTGTATAAGTTACACCGTTGACTTCTTCTCCTCCGTTTATCACATTCACTGTTCTCTTTGGAGACGGAGGTTTTGGGGATCTTGTCTATTTTTCATCTAAGCGTGTTTGTCTTTCTCGCTGAACAGTTTTGTCAAATAACCCGATTTCAACAAATGTTCCACATCACCTTGTAATAGTCTACAGTCTGATGTTTTATGGTCGTGGTCGTTATGAAATTCACACCAGAAATCTGGGTTTCTTCTATTTGAATTTGATCTTATCCCCTATTCTCCTTACAACAGCAACCAACTCGGAAGTACTGACGTTAAAATTGTAATCACCAACTCCTTGCCTTTGCGTTGGTATCCCTATTACGTTTACCTCGATCTTTTCTGAATCTCGATGACGACGAACCTGAATCTCTGTTTGTGAATCTATGATCAGCCCTCACGTTTTCGGATTTGGAATGCGCTTCTCGCCCTGAAGATCCCATATAAGGCTGATCACGCTCAACTATGTCTTATAGAAAGACTAAACGGGCGTTGCAAATATAATCTGGGG
>ML313910.1:0-22123 GCA_005239505.1 Nicotiana paniculata | reverse complement strand
AATAGATTATAGTAAGTTGTATAAAGTGTGTTAAAAGTAAATAGCATTTTAAGTAATTTGGGACAATTTTTAATTACATGGGTAATTGATTAATTATCCGGTAACGGATCATTACCTAATTAATTAATTCAATATTTTTGATAATATTGCCCACCGCACGTGGCAGCCCCTCACTTTCAAAAGCAATGACTCTTAAAGTCATGTAAAAGGTGTCAACCTAATATATGGATTCCAAGACACTATTGATTCATTGTATGTTCTAGTCTAAACATTTAATGAATCCCTTGTTTTGGCTACTTAGAGTTCATATTATTCACCCTCTTAGCAGATTGGCTTCTTTTGTTTGCTTAAGTTGAATAATTCTAGCTTATCCTAGAGGGAACATATTCACTATTCTTCCACCTGTTTATGTTGTTGTATCCATGTGGATCGGAGGAGATAGGCCCTTAGTTCTCTAGGGAAAGAATCAAATTCCTTATTAAGAATGCACGTTATTAAGTCCATTTACTTGGTAACTTGTTCAACCAAAGGGTACTAGATCAAGTCTATTTGCTTGATATAACGACATGAAGGTTGGCTTTAAATTCATTTTGAACAAGGAAATCCCTCGTTCCGGTGCTTTTTACCTAGAATTTTGATTGGACGATTTGTAGAAAATCTGGCCAAGTTCATCACTTTCGATAAAGTCGTCACTAAAGGTATGTTAAAATTATCCCTTCTTTCTTTTGGCATGATCTATACGACACAAATAAAACGAGCAATTACACAATTTTCATAAATGACTCTATTCATAGAACTACTAGAGATGCTTATGTTCTTGATTCCCCATGTGTCATATTATTCTATCATCTGTTCATGGGTCTCGAAAATACATAAGTTGGTAAAGTTTATTCTATGATATTAATCAGAGGCATAATGGTCTTATGACGTACCGAGAGATTTTATTAACGTATATTATATGCATTTCATGCATTTATACATGCACATTGACCCATGACCATGGCGTTATATACGCGTATATATATATATATATATATATATATATATATAATATGTATCTATATGTATATGGGATATGGAAAAGGTTATGGCGTTATATACGCACCACCACCTGATTAGCTGTTATATGTTGATGATTTTGCCCACAGTGGCCGAGATGATATGAGGGTATGCCCTCAGAGGCTTGATGATGTTATGAACGTACAGACTTATACATTATATGACATTTATATGCATATGCATGACATTATAAATATTTCATGATTTATAGAGCTATCTAGACTTACATGTTGAGTCCTTTACTCCATGTTTCCTTCATGTCCTTTATATACTGATTTACATGTCTTACATACTCAGTACATTATTCGTACTGACGTCCTTTTGTTGGGGACGCTGCATTTATGCTTGCATGTATAGATAATCAGTTTGATGAGCCTTCATAGTAGACGAGATTGGCTTTCAGCGAAGGATCGGTAACACTCCACCTCATTCGGAGTGCAGCCGAGTCTATGAGTCACCGTGTCAGAAGTTTTCTACAGATTTATGGGTAGGACGATACCCTGTGCCATTTGATGCCAAATAATCTTAGAGGCTTTGTAGACAAAAGTTCATTTTGTACAGTATGTCAGAGGCCTTGCCGGCCCATATGTATTCATGTTTTAAGAACGATAGTTTATTGATACAATGTTGCCCACTTATAGTTGTACATTACGAGTTATGGTCATGTTGGCCCATGATAATTACAAAAGGAATGAATGAGTTTCAGAGTGGTTCGCTCGGGCCAGTACGGCACCTGGTGCCAGCCACGCCTCCCAAAGTTGGGGCGTAACAGGTTGGTAAGTTGAGATTTATTTGGGATATTTTTGTAAGTTTCCCTTAATTTGCTTATACACTTTAGGAATCGGGCTTGGTCACATGCATGAAAATAAAAGTTTAAAAGGGAATGAACGTGAAATCTCTTTTAGTAAAAGTACTCCATAATCACGGGCCTTTCACACACAATCACCGAATTAGGGATTACACAACTTATAAACACTCGGAATGTGCTTTAGGCGCGTAAATAAATCATCGTGACTATGGGTACGGTTCTCCTGGCTTGGTCACGTTACGTAAATCCCAATTCGAGTGTGTGTTTCACGTGACTAGACCAGAACTTCGAATAATAATAAAATTAACATGTTGTAAATCGCGGGTGCGTTTCACGTTGCGCGATTCGCAATAATAATGTATGTATTATTTATATGGTATCACATGACTACGATAGTAAAGTATATTATAGTAATGTGTATAAAGTGTGTTAAAGTAAATAGTATTTTAAGTAATTTGGGATAATTTTTAATTACATGAATAATTGGTTAATTATCCGATAACGGATCATTACCTAATTAATTAATTCAATATTTTTGATAATCTTGCCCACCCCACGTGGCAGCCCCTCACTTTCAAAAGCAATGACTCTTAAAAGTCATGTAAAAGGTGTCAACCTAATATATAGATTCCAAGACACCATTGATTCATTGTATGTTCTAGTCTAAACATTTAATGAATCCCTTGTTTTGGCTACTTAAAGTTGATATTATTCACCCTCTTAGAAGATTAGCTTCTTTTGTTTGCTTAAGTTGAATAATTCTAGTTTATCCTAGAGGGAACATATTCACTATTCTTCCACCTGTTTATGTTGTTGTATCCATGTGGATCGGAGGAGATAGGCCCTTAGTTCTCTAGGGAAAAAATCAAATTCCTTATTAAGAATGCACGGTATTAAGTCCATTTACTTGGTAACTTGTTCAACCAAAGGGTACTAGACCAAGTCTATTTGCTTGATATAACGACATGAAGTTTGGCTTTAAATTCATTTTGAACAAGGAAATCCCTCGTTCCGGTGCTTTTTACCTAGAATTTTGATTTGAACAGTTTGTAGAAAATCTGGCCAAGTTCATCACCTTCGATAAAGTCGTCACTAAAAGTATGTTAAGGCTATCCATTCTTTGTTTTGGCATGATCTATACGACACAAATAAAACGAGCAATTACACAATTTTCATAAATAACTCTATTCATAGAAATACTAGAGATGCTTATGTTCTTGATTCCCCATGTGTCATATTATTCTATCATCTGTTCATGGGTCTCGAAAATACGTAAGTTGGTAAAGTTTATTCCATGATATTAATGAGAGGCATAATGGTCTTATGACGTACCGAGAGATTTTATTAACGTATATCATATGCATTTCATGCATTTATACATGCACATTGACCCATAACCAGATGGCGTTATATACGCGTATATATATGTATCTATATGTATATGGGATATGGGAAAGGTTATGGCGTTATATACGCACCACCACCTGATTAGCTGTTATACGTTGATGATTTTGCCCACAGTGGCCGAGATGATATGATGGTATGCCCTCAGAGGCTTGATGATGTTATGAACGTACAGATCTATAAATTATATGACATTTATATGCATATGCATGACATTATAAATATTTCATGATTTATAGAGCTATCCAGACTTACAGGTTGAGTCATTTACTCCATGTTTCTTTCATGTCCTTATATACTGATTTACATATCTTACATACTCAGTACATTATTTTTACTGACGTCCTTTTGTTGGGGACGCTGCATTTATGTTTGCATGTATAGATAATCAGTTTGATGAGCCTTCATAGTAGACGAGATTGGCTTTCAGCGAAGGATCGGTAACACTCCACCTCATTCGGAGTGCAGCCGAGTCTATGAGTCACCGTGTCAGAAGCTTTCTACAAATTTATGGGTAGGCCGGTACCCTGTGCCATTTGATGCCAAATAATCTTAGAGGCTTTGTAGAAAAAGGTTCATTTTGTACAGTATGTCGAGGCCTTTCCGGCCCATATGTATTCATGTTTTAAGAACGATAGTTTATTGATACAATGTTTCCCACTTATAGTTGTACATTACGAGTTATGGCCATGTTCCCATGATAGTTACAAAAGGAATGAATGAGTTTCAGAGTGGTTCGCTCGGGCCAATGCAGCACCGGGTGCCAGTCACGCCTCCCAAGGTTGGGGCGTGACAGGTTGGTAAGTTGAGATTTATTTGGGATATTTGTGTAAGTTTCCCTTAATTTGCTTATACACTTTAGGAATCGGGATTGGTCACATGCATGAAAATAAAAGTTTAAAAGGGAATGAGCATGAAATCTCTTTTACTAAAAGTACTCCATAATCACGGACTTTTTCACACACAATCACCGAATTAGGGATTACACAACTTATAAACACTCGGAATGTGCTTTAGGCGCGTAAATAAATCATCGTGACTATGGGTATGGTTCTCCTGGGATGGTCATGTTACGTAAATCCCAATTCGAGTGTGTGTTTCACGTGACTCGAACAGAACTTCGAATAATAATAAAATTAACATATTGTAAATCGCGGGTGTGTTTCACGTTGCGCGATTCGCAATATGTACAAAAACAAACGAGTGCGCAACATTGCGACTTGTTCCAACAAATTCCTTCTTTGGATTCATTAATGATACTACGTTAATTACCCAACATCATCAAGTCACTATTTATTTCCTTCTTCAACAAAACCCTAGGTTCAAGAACACTCATTTCAAGAACTAGTGTTGTTTCTTATCCAAATGGTCATTCCCACTTCAATTCGTCCATCAACTAAGTTACCATGTCTATTAGGATCATTAGAAACTCAAAACAATTCCATTTATATCAATTCATCACTATTCCTCTTCTGCTTTTCCCAAACTGTCATTTCCAAGACCTACTCTTAGGGTTCCTACAATACTTCATTATACCTTCAAATAAACTTCATAAACATGCTACCAAGTGAAGGGATTACCTCTTGGTAGAAGAATCTCACTTTTCCTCTTTTTGATATTTTGAAGATTCAACATATTTCCTATGAAATTTATCCATAATAATATTAGTGTTATTACTAAATGATGTTATATAATCATCCTTGTGCCAAACTAACTTACCTTGAAAATCCATGGTGAAAGAGCTTCTCCTTCTCTCTAAAAATCAACCAAGTTGAAAAACTAACTTATTTTCTCTCTAAACCCATATTTCAGCCCTTTTAAAATGTGTAGCCTCCCTGCGTAGCCTACACATGAAAGCTATGCAGGGGCGTTCCTTTGGCCGGATTCTGGAATTGGCTACGCAGCTTGCGTGGCCTACTGCGTAGCCGTACTACCACCCTCCAGTAGAAAGTCCATAACTCATTGTAGAAATATTCAAATGATGAACGGTTTAAAGCATTGGAAGCTAGACTCATAGATCTTTCTTTGATAGGTTGTCACCACATAACTCATCATATCTTGGGAATCATGCTCATTTGAAGTAGGACCTTCTCCAAACTCATTTGAAACTTTAGCCATTATATAGTTTCCAACTTGACTTAGCCTCGGGAATTTTTTGAGACTAAATCTAATATACCTCTTACATGTATTATCATGTACAAGTGATATTATTCATATCAATAGCCCTCGCTCATGCACGAATTAATATAATAGCACAAAAACTTTTTAGTGGTATTTAAACACTTTAGAGTTTTTCTGGGACATTACACTGACGAAAACAGTGGTTGCAGATAAACAGGAGTTTTACAAAAAATTGGCAGACATGAAGCTTGTCAATAGTTCCTCTACTTGAAGACGCATTTGGCCCCTTGATTTGAGAGGGAGTTTGTTGGGCACATGCCCATGTTGTCCCGCCAAAGGCCCAATGGAATAATCCTATTCTCTTTGGTTTTAATTTCTATTTGGAATTGAATTAGATTTTTATTCCTATTTGGAGTTGGTTCTAGCTTTAAGAGAAAGCACCACTCATTATTTATAAATACAACAACTTTGGAGGATTGTTCTATGCTCATTGGTATTAGTCTTTAAACGAAAATAGCACATTAGAGAGATTTTTTAGAGAGCACCCATCAAGAAAAAGAGAGAAGAAAAAAGGGATTCTTTTTTATGCATATTTTATTCCGACCAGTCAGCTTCAAAATTACGTTTTTCGATTCGTTCACCATTGGATTGGGCTGAAATTTTGACCGAGTATTCATAACATCTTGGTCGTTGTAGATCGGATTTGGAGGCTTGTAGAATCTGATTTCAAGCCCCGATCAGTAGCTCCATTTTTGAGTGATTTCTCTTCTTTCTTGTGCTAGCTTGTTTTTGCTATTATTGCTCTGTGTTTGGCTCTTATTGTGTAGCCAATTTGGAGAATATATGTAACCCTCTTATTGTTATAGTGACGTTTTTTGGATCTTTGTGATCATGTGGTTTTTACCTTCGATTTGAAGGGTTTGTCACGTTAAAATTTGGTGCTCTTTATCTTCTCTATTTTTGAGTTTCTTTCTTTCTCGACATAACAGTTTTCTCAGGGCTCCGAGGAGAATGGGATCCAAAAACTGATACGTTACTGCTTTTAGAATGTTCAGGTGGATCTGCTAAGAATTGAAACTTTCAAGTCCAAAAATCTTAGAAATAAGAGGATGGGATTATCTATTAGCACATTTGGTCAAGGTTAAACTGTATATGATTGTACTTAGTGACGGATTCAACATTTGAACGCAGCAAGTATGAGTTGAGAAAGTGAGTTCTGAAATATATTATATACCTAAATATATCTATACTTATCCTTACACATATACAGGGATCAACTCCGACATATCAGATTCTGTCGAACTCTCGACCTCATGGTTAGATCCGCCACTAGTTGGCCTCATGGCATCTGCAATGGTCACCCAAAAGCTAGTCTAAAAATAACAATCGCTAGTAAAAGCATATAAACGCCAAGAGTGATAAGGAGATAACCTGCTGAAAGATGCAGTTATAGTCTATTGGATCAAATAGAAACAAGCTGTGCTGGAATCTAGAAGCAAAGCAGTGCATTGCACCTCTCTACAACCAGAATCTAGCTCTGAAGACTACATATATTACCTATCTAACAAAGACAGAAAGGGCACATGATATGGGTATAATTAATTAATCCTCTTCATCAAAACACCAAGTTACTGAAATCCTACAAAAAGCATTAGAACTTCTCCAGTAAGAGGTTAATGATGCCTTGAACCTTACATAGTACTTTGCCTCTTGTCTCTTGAGAATCGGTGTAAAGTCGTCTTTATTCCCAAATCCTAATGAGAAATGGAACTGGCATATAAAGTTCTTCTGGCTACGAAATCTCAGTAAATTCAAGTTTATTTGTTAACATGCTGGAGCAAAGAACCATTCAACACGAAACCAAGTTTTTCAACCATGCCTGCACAAGCTGCTATCTATTATACTCTTATAAAAAAGGTGGTTGCAATCTATGTTACGTGTATCCTTCATTTGTCTTAACGTATCTGTGTTGAACAGGTGATATGGGTGACAGCGACTACGCAGATTCTGTAATATTAAGACTTAGCAAAGAAATTAGGCATGGTTGTACACCATATTGGATTTGATTCTATAAACCAGTTCATATAACATAGGTTGCAATCACTCTCCTATAAATATGGTAAGAAATACTCCCGCACCATAAGAGTAATTGAGATGGAAAAATCATCTAATCATCGGTAGATATATGTTCACCTCGAAATCATTGGTCTGATTACTAATCTCCATGGCCGGGAACAAGATCAATGCTCCTACGTGCTTCGAGTCAGAAGTCATATGGTAACATGAGAAAAGATTTGCTTGAATACAAACTAAATGATGCTCCGTCATGTTACGTGATAGCTATCGATCAAGCCTATAGTCTCTACATCTAAGACATATTTCAAGGACAGAGAAATGGGGTTCTATATAAATTACCAACTTTCCCTTCAGAAAAGGAATTTAGTTACTAAAAGAAGCAACATTGGGAACTTTCTATGTCCATCAAGAGCACTGAATGGAAGTTTGACTAGTAATAAAGACTAACAATGTCATTTAACATTCAATTAATAACCACATTCCTACTTCTGTCCTCAACATATTCAGCAAATTAAATGGTAACATAAACATTATCGACTCAGAATGTCGTTAAAAACCCCATTCGTATTCCCAAAACCCTGGATTGCAACTCAGAAGCATATTACTCCAATAATTTGGTAAAAAAACAGAAGAGGAAGTTTATGCTATACAGATTACAGTACCATTTTACAGATTACACCATCAATATCACAAAGATAACTATACTCTAGATTTGTAATATAAAAGGAAGGTGTTGAATACAATATTGATCAACCAAACAACCTGAAAAACAATCAGCTTACAATTTATTAGATCAATCACTGTGATTGCGCTTCAAGTTAGAAGGCGAAGAAGAAGAAGAAACCAAATGCCTCCACAGATACTTTCCACTAGCCATATCTACGCAGGTCCAAAATCCTTTCCCAATGGCACTGCACACCTGATAATTACAAACAAGCCAGCAAATTACAACTAAAATTGAGCAAATAAAAAATAGGGAAGATGTCAACCCTAAGAAAATATGGATACCTGGGAGGAGAAAGGAAGCGAATTTGAGTCTCTGGATAAATCGGTGTGACTGTCGTCGGCGCCGGCGTCAGCGTCGTCGGCGCCGGGGTCAACATTAGGCTGGGATTTGAGGTTCCGGAGAACGAAGAATCCGGCGAGAGTTGCAGAGAGGAAGATGAGAATAATCCTAAGGGGACACATTCGATTTGTTTCTCTCTCTCTCTCTCTACAAAGCTTGAGGTTTCCAGAGAGAGAAAGTTTTAATATTATCAGAGAGGAAAGAGGGAAATGATAGAAATGAAGAAGGCAAGCTGGGGAGGAAAGTGGACTTTGGTCCTTTTTTTAAGCAAAGGATTATTTTTAGTAGTGTTTTGTTCTTTGTAATTTACGGCTTGGTTGGATGGTTGTATTATATCTGTTTTGATTGTTACTTCATTTTATTGTATCGTATCGTTAAATTTATCGTTATATAATAATAAGTAATGTCATTTTATATAACGAATAATTTGGTGTTGTCACATAATTATCTTATTATTTTCTCTTATCTTATCATTTCTTATTATTAAGTAATCTTATTTTACTCTTTACTCTACCTATTTATCTAATAATTCTATCGCATACCTTACTTTTTTTTTGTAATATAGTAAGTTTATCCTTCATATTTTTTGAGCATGACATTATGAAACGACGACAAACAATACAATTTATCCAAATATTATATACATCAAAATAATACAGTAAAATATAATACAATACAATACATTATAAAACAATATATAGCAATCATCCATACAAGCTGTTAGAGGTTGTAATTGTCAAAGCTTGCTGGTTCCCTTTCTCCATCAAACTTAGAAAATAATAATGACACGTTTTGGTTTCACCTTCAACCAGTCAACTCCTGTCTTAAATAATTCTGTGTTCCATGCTAACAGTAACAACTTTTGCATTAGGTTAATATCAAGTAAAAGTTATAAGACACAATAACCAAATACACTATATTTATTATTTGTAATTATATTTTTAGAAAATTACTATTTGTAGTTATATTTGAGTTTTATGAAAAATCCCCCATAGTATTGACACAAAAAATTAATTGTTTTAAGCTGAAACAAAAGAGCAATAAACTTTCTTACTTCAATTGGTTAGAGCACCCACTTTATAAGTGAATATTTTGAGCTCGATTCTCAATGAAAACATTTTAATTTTTGATTTTTTAAATTCTGTATTTTGCTTTGTCGATATAGGTTGTATTCTTTGTATACACCCATGTATTTTACTTTGATTATATTCGTTGTGCTGAACAGTAGATATAAATGGTATTAGGCAAACTATAGTTTAATTGAAACTTGTCTAATTGAAATTTGGCTATGTGAACGGAGTACCATGAAGAACTATAAAAGAACTTTAATAAGCTATTTTATGTATAATTGTTTAAATAGTATTTGGCCAAAAGATGTGCAGCGGCTTTATTTTCAGATATCCAATTGATATTTCATTCTACATTTTTCATTATGAATTATTTTAATTGGATGTAGAGCTCTCAAATGCTGTTAATCGCTAGTAATTTTATAAAGCTCGGATGTGAGAAATAGTGGAGTCGTTAGTCTACTCAAAATAAAAATAGAAGATACTTTTCAAGTCTTAAGTTGGCACGTCCATGCGACATGCCTCCCTGTTTTATTCTTTCTTTTCCTATTCTATTTCTTGTTTTTGTAGGGGGTAGGGAAACGAATATTTTATTTTATTTTATTTTTTTGGTTGGGGCCGGATAAAAGTAAAAATATACTTGTGTATAATGTTTATGCTATATATATATATATAGTTGTTATTAAGTTGAAATTAATTAATATAATATTTACTTTAACTTATTATTTAATCATAATAAACTAAAATAATTTAATATTAAAGATTAAATGAGACTTTTTTATTGAAAGAAAAAAATTCATCCACCACACACGAAGGGCCGGCGGCTGCTAACCATTAACCAAAGTGATATGGTTGGATCTTAGTGGGATCCAACTTATTTATGGTTTGAATATTAGTTAGTGCTAATGTAAGGAAAATGAAAAGAGTGGTCCACTTTGCTTACCATTTGTAAAAAACCCGATTGACAATTTTTGGGGCAAAGAGAAGCAAGTGGGGGAGTATAATATTAAAATGTGTCCGATATTTGATTGCGAGTGACAAGCTCTATGACTATACGATAGTACTTTGGGCATTAATTGCTTTTCCTTTATACTCCTTCCACTTTAACCTTGAATGTGGAAGATCGTTGGAATTAGGATTTTTCAAGAGACTAACCACTCTCTACAACTAGGACTAACATATTACTCGCATACACTCCCCAAATATGACCTCATCACTATTCCAATGCTACCACGGTAGATCTAGTGATGGAGGATTTAAACCGCCGCCCTAAACAATCCTTTAAGGAGGCACTAGAGGACAGGAGATTAGCCTCCACAAGCAGTTACAACCTTGACTATCTCCCAAATGACACATTACTGGAACCAACAACGGTTAACGATCCCATTGCTCTAACTCAAGAAGATAAAGCAAGATACCACACATTGCGCTTCTCCGTTATTGTTAAACTATTCGCTAGACGGATCCCGCACCTAACCCTCAAAGCTAAACTGAATGAGTTGTGGAAACTAGAGGAATATCTCATCCTAATTGACCTAGGATGAGATTTCTTCACTGCTAAATTCAATTTAGAAGAAAGCATGACTAAGGTTCTTTATGGTGGGCCATGGTTCATTTTTGAGCAATTCCTAACAGTGCGCGGATGGGAACCAAACTTCGTCCCTGGCGCAACTATCCTTACCTCCACTGCTATTTGATACGACTCCTCCAACTACCAACAGAATTCTACGATCATGAAATCTTAGAAAGTATAGGAACAAGAGCTGGTAGACTCCTCCAAGTGGACTCCTGCACCTCCTCCTCCTTAAGAGGCAAGTATGCTAGACTCTGCATACAAATTCCACTGGATTCACCAGTCATCAAAATGTCACAATACAATTGGATGCCACACACAACCAATTGTTTATGTAGGCGAAGGCATCATGTGTATAGGCTTTGGAAAAATTGGTCATACGATCAGCAGATGCAATTACCAAACAATTTCACTGTAACGACCCAAAATTTCTACCATCGGGACCGTTGACATCTAACATTTCATTTACTAGGCAAGCCAACGTTAGAAATAGTTTTTAGCCATTTTAACAAGTCAAACTAAATGACAACCAAGAAACTGAATTAAACTTAAATAGAATGAGTAAACCAAAATAACAGCGATGTCTCGATACAATCCCAAAACTGGTATCACAAGTACACGAACGACTAGAGTACTACAAATAAAAGTCTGAATAAAAGCATAACTGTCTGAAATACAAGAAAAAGCTTGAGTGATATGAAAGGGGACTTTAGGGATGCGGACGCCGTGCAGTTGTACCTCAAGTCTCCGTCAAGAAATCAATCCGAGCAATCTACTTACCGCCGCTAGGACCGACTCCAAAATCTGCACAAGAAGCGCAGAGTGTAGTATGAGTACAACCGAGCCCATGTACTCTGTAAGTGACGAGCATAACCTCGACGAAGTAGTGACGAGGCTAACACGGATCACTTACAATAACCTGTAAGCAATATAATAATAACAACAATAGGAAAGGAAGACAGAAAATGACGATAAAGCAGTTAACTGCTGAAAACAAACTCAATCCTCGGAATCAGTGAATCCAGAAATATCAGTCCTTAGAATCTCATATGAAAATACTGAAAGCTAACTCAATGCAACAATGATTACAACACATACAATCTGTTGCGGCGCGCAACCTATCCCACTGTACAAACACAATTCTCCATTATTTCACCATATCAATATCAAGAATAATATGTAAAATTTGTTGCGACACGCAACCCGATCCCACCATATAATCAGAATCAATATCGTAATCCTCCCTTATTTCACCATATCAAAATCACATATAAAATCTGTTGCGGCGTGCAACCTGATCCCACCGTATCAATATTAAATCCTTCCTTATTCTACCATATCACAACCGTTGCAGTGTGCAACCCGATCCATAAACAAGATTAATATATGTACTCAATTCACAAGAACCTCTACGAATAAAGAATATGAAAGCAAAGCAAAAACAGAACTCTGTACCAAATCAAGGAATGTTATAATTAGTAAAAAATAACAAGACAAGCCAAATATATGACAGTTAAAGTATACAAGTAAGACAATTAAGGCAGGTAGCAAATAATAATCGAACTATGGAAGAAACAAATATTTCAATAGAAGAGTAAATAAATAACAAGTAAAAAGTTACGGCATAAAAAGCAATTAAAGCATGTAAAAGTTAAGACATGGAATAAGATAATTAATAAAATACAGGAAAGCATCAGAACAATTATTTTGAAGGCGTATATACACTCGTCACCTCGCATATGTGCCGTTACATATGTAATTCACATAACATATAGTTCAAGGGTTACTAATTTCCTCAAACAAAGGTTAGACCCAACACTTACCTCGCCCCACAAGCAAATCAAAGCTCAAATGGGGCCTTTCCTCTAAAATTCGCCTCTGAACCAACCAGATCTAACAAATATCAACTTAATATCAATAAATAATGCTAGGGAAATCAATTACGATACATAAAGCAAGGGTCTTTACACTTTTCCTAAAAATTCAACAAAATTCAACCCCGGGCTTGCTTGGTCAAAACCCGAGATTCGAGCCAAAACCCCATTACCCATTCACTCCCGAGCCCGATTATGCAAGTAATTTTGAAATTCGACCTCAATTTGAGGTTTAAATCTCAATTTTACAAAAATTCCTTAATTCTATCCAAATTTCTAATTTTCTACCATGAAAGATCATAGATTAAGGTTAGCAATTAATGGTGTTGATGGATATAGAAGAAAATGAGTTAAAGTATACTAACCTACAAGGTGGAGATGAAAGCTCTCTTCAAAATCGCCTCTAAGGCGAGCTCTAATATGAAGATAGTGAAAAATGAAAAATGTATCCCGATTTTTAGAAGTTTAAAAGACTGGGTTTCAAGTGTTCATCACATTTGCGAGACACCTGACGCGATCGCGAAGAAGTAGCGGCCAAAGGCATTCACGTTCTCAAGGTATTCCATGCGTTCGAGATAGTCTGGGTAGTGATGAAGTCTCGTACCTTAATGAGGATTTTCACACTGGATTATATGGACTCGCAAGCACAATGACCTTACATAGCTAGTTTTTATTCATATTTTTTACTACTTTAGTAGTTCAATAATTTCATTCATTCATAGGGTAAAATGTGCTACTAATTTTGAGCACCACTTGCTCAAAACTGGTAATAGGTATTATGTATTCTACAAATCTTATTACCTTTCATTTTGTAAGACCTCATTGTATTTTGCTTTATTTTTCATATATATAAAAAACCTAGCCCTAGGCACCATGCCTAGTGAATTTTTCTAAAAAATATTACCCTCGAGCTCGATTATGCAATTAGTTTCGAAATCCGACCTCAATTTGAGGTTTAAATCTCAATTTTTAAAAAATTCTAATTCTACTCAAATCCCTAATTTTTTTACCATAAAGAGCATATATTAAGGTTAGAAATCAATGGGTGTTGATGGAAATGGAAGAAAACGAGTTAAAGTATACTAACCTACGAAGTGGGATTGAAATCTCTCTTCAAAATCACCTCTAGGCCAAGCTCTAATGTAAATATAGTGAAAAATGAAGAAAATCCCGATTTTTACAATTTTAAAAGACTGGGCGTCAGGTGTTCATCGCCTTCGCGAGACACCTGACGCGATTGAGAAGCAGCAGCGGCAAAAGGACTTCGCTTGCGGGAGGGGTTGCATGTGTTCGTGATGGTCTGTCCCCCATGGCTATCGTGTTCGCGAGCCGCAACTCGCGTTCACGTAGAACAAACCACCTGCCCCCTTCCCAGACCCCTTACTCCTTGCCTTCGTGTAGTGCTGGTCGCATTCGTGAAGGGTGATCCCACTATTGCTTGGCACTTGCGTCCACAACCTCACGTTCGTATAGAGAAAAATCCACCCCAACCCAAATTACTCTTCACGATCGCAAGAGTATCTTCGGGATTGCAGGAGTATATTCGCGATCGCGAAGAAGGATACACCAGATATCAGTAGACTCAAAGCCAGCAATAGCCTAAGTCCAAAAATCACTCCGTAGCCTATCCAAAACTCACCTGAGCCCCTTGGGCTCCAAACAAACATGCACACAAGTGTAATAACATCATATGAACTTGCTCGTGCGACTAAAATATCAAAATAGCACCTAGAACTACGAATTGGACATCAAAATGAATGATATTTTCAAAGAAACTCAAGAACATGAAATCTTACAATCGGACGTCCGAATCACGTTAAATCAACTCCATTTTGCACCAAATTTTTGTAGACAAGTCATAACTACTGAAATGAACCTACACCAAGTTCCGGAACCGAAATCCGAATCCGATAGCAAATAAGACAACCAAATCTCTTAGCCTTCAAATTATTAGTTTTCAACAAATTACGTTAAATCAAGTTAGGGATTTTCGATTTCGAGCATACGCCGAAGTCCCAAATTAAAATATGGAGCCACCAAGACCGTCAAACTACTGATCCAGGTCCGTTTACACAAAACATTGACCATAGTCAACTCAAATGAGTTTTAAGGCAAAATTTCACATTTTCTTCAATGTTTTTCACATAAAATATTTTTGGAAAAGACACAGACTGCACACGTAAATCGAGGTCTCGAAACACAGAAATGAAGGCTAAAACTGAAAATGATCTATCGGGTCATCACATTCTCCACCTCTAAAACAAATGTTCGTCCTCGAACAGACATAAAAGGGTACCTAGACTGGTGAAAAGGTGTGGATATCTACTCCGCATGTCCGACTCGAACTTCCACATGGCTACCTCGATTGGCTGACCTCTCCATTGCACTCGAACTGAAAGATAACTCTTAGACCTCAACTGCCCGGACTAGAATGGCCACTGGCTCCTCCTCATAAGTCAAATCCTTGTCCAATTGGACTGAACTGAAATCTAACATATGGAATGGATTATCGTGATACTTCTGGAGCATGGAGACATGGAACACCGGATGAAATGCTGATAAACTATTTGACAATGCAAGTCTATAGGCCACCTCACCCACACTCTCAAGAATCTCAAAGGGTCTGATATACCTAGGGCTCAACTTTGCCTTCTTTCCGAATCTCATCACACCCTTCATGAGTGAAACTCAGAGCAATACTCTCTCTTCAATCATGAATGCAACATCACGAACTCTACGATCGGCATAACGCTTCTGCCTAGACTGAGCTATGCTAAGTTGATCCTAAATAATCTTGACCTTTTCCAAGGTATCCTGAACCAAATCAGTACCCAACAATCGAACATCTCCCCGCTCAAACCAACTAACTGGCGAACGGCACTGCCTCGCGTATAATGCCTCATAAGGAGCCATTTGAATACTCGAATGGTAGATGTTTTTGTAGGCAAACTCCGCAAGCGGAAAGAACTGATCCCAAGAACCCCCAAAATCCATAACACAAGCGCGACACATATCCTTTAATATCTAAATAGTGCGGTCAGACTATCCGTCCGTTTGGGGAGAAATGTTGTACTCAACTAAACCCGTGTGCCTAACTCATGTTGTACGGACCTCCAGAAGTGCGAGGTGAAATACGTAGCTCGATCAGAAATGATGGACATGGGCAAACCATGAAGACAGACGATCTCATGGATGTAGATCTCAGCTAAAAGCTCTGAAGAATAGGTAACTGCCACTGGAATGAAATGTGCCGACTTGGTCAACTTATCCAGAATGACCCAAAGGCATTCACGTTCCCCAGGGGTTGCGCGCGTTCGAGATGGTTTGGGTAGTGATGAAGTCTCACGCCTTAATGAGGATTTGCACACTTTGTATTATATGGACTCGCAAGCACAATGACCTTACATAGCTAGTTTTTATTCATATTTTTTACTACTTTAGTAGTTCAATAATTGCATTCATTCATAGGGTAAAATGTGCTACTAATTTTGAGCACCACTTGCTCAAAATTGGTAATAGGTATTATGTATTCTACAAATTTTATTACCTTTCATTTTGTAAGACCTCATTGAATTTTGATTTGTTTTTCATATATATATATATATATATATATATATAGAAAACCTAGCCCTAGTAACCATGCCTAGTGGATTTTGCTATAAAGAAATCACCCCCGAGCCCGATTATGCAATTAGTTTCGTTCGATCTCAATTCAGGTCTAAATCTCAATTTAAAAAAAAATCCAATTCTACTCAAATCCCTTATTGTCTACCATAAATAGCATATATTATGGTTAGAAATCAATGGGTGTTGATGTAAATGAAAGAAAACGAGTTAAAGTATATTAACCTACGAAGTGAGATTGAAATCTCTCTTCAAAATCGCCTCTAGGCTGAGCTCTAATGTAAAGATAGTGTAAAATGAAGAAAATTCTGTTTTTAGAAGTTTAAAAGACTGGGCGTCAGGTGTTCATCGTGTTCTCGAGACACGCGAAGTGATTGAGAAGCAGTAGCGGCAAAAGGCCTTCGCTTGCGTGTGATGACCCAAAAAGCCATTTTACGAATTTAGACTCCATTCTAGGATTATTATCCTTAAAAAGATTAATTTTAATTACCTCGAGTTGTGTGCGCAGTCCGGGCGTGAATCCGAAAAGCTTTTATATGAAAATATGTGAAATAGAAATTTCTAGAGTTAAAATTTAGTTTTTAGTTGACCAAATTTTGAGTAAACGGATCCGGATATGTGTTCCAATGATCCCGAGAGGTCCGCAGTAAAATATGGGACTTGGGCGTATGCCCGGAATTGAATTCCGAGGTCCCTAGCCTTAGAAAATAATTTTTGAACAAAATTATTATGCTGGTTTTTACAGGAAATAAAGAAATAAAATAATGTTTGAAATCGTTGATATCGGGCCCGTATTTTGGTTCCGGATCCCCGAACAAGTTTGTTGTGATATTTAAGTCTTATATGTGAAGTTTTATGAGAATCAGAGTTGAATTGACGTGATTTAGACGTCCGGTTGAAAAGTTAGAAATTTGAGTGTTCTTGAGGAAATCTTGAGTTTTGAGGCTAAATTTGTAGTTTTTGATGTTATTTTGATGATTTGATCGCACGAGTAAGTCCGTATGATGTTTTAGACTTGTGTGCATGTTTGGTTTGGGGCTTTGAGGGCTCGGGTGAGTTTCCGCTAGTCTACAGAGTGTTTAGACTTAGGAAAAATTTCACTCAGTTGATATCTGGTGTTGACAGGCCTATGATCTCGCAATTGCGAGATCAGGCTTCGCAAATGCGAAGTCCTTTGCCATTCTATGATCTCGCAAATGCGAGATTCTGGTCGCAAATGCGGAATCCCTCGGAAGCCGCAAATGCGACAATTTCATCACATTTGCGATGGTTGCTGGAATTTGAAGGGTACGCAATTGCGAACCACTGATCGCAAATGCGAGATCCGCAACCTGTTAAAACAGATTTTAGACGGGATTTTCACCTCTTTTTCAATTCTCTCAAACCCTAAACCTCCATAGGCGATTTTCCAAAGACCCAAACTTTTCCTAATCATTGGTAAGTGATATCTAATTAATTCCTTTCAATCCTTAACAACTTTTTACAAGATCTCAACCAAAAATCTAGAGTTTTCATGGTAAAAATTGGGGTTTTTGGGTAGAACTTAAGAATTTCAAAATTTGGGAATTTAGACCTCGAATTGATGTCGGATTCCAAAACCAATTGTATATCCAGGCTCGGGGGAAAATGGGTAAACGGATTTTGGTCCGAACCTCGAGTTTAGACCATGTGGGCTCGAGGTCGATTTTCATATTTTGATAAGAAAACATAGTAAAACCATAGTTTTTCATTAAATTTAATACCTTTAGCAATAATTAATGATATTGAACCCAATTGTGATTAGATTCGAGTGAGTTGAAACCCAATTCTAAAGGAAAAGTAGTGCTTGAGCAGTGAGTAGCCTGTGAATTCAAGGTAGGTGTTGTGTCCAACCTTAGCTTGAGGGAATAGGTATTGTGTGACTACTTGTTACCTATTTTGTTGCTAAATCCAATGTATAGGTGAGGCGACGAGTATCTATACGTCGTGGTCAGGTCATAACATGCGAGTGAAAGTAAATTCTTGTTATTTTGGTAGTTGTAAAGCCTATTACTTGCGATTATCGTTGTTGTTGAAATGTTGGAAGTTTGGTATCCGGTTCCACCATGATGGATAGTATTGTGAACACTGAGTTGAGATTTAAATGACAAATGACGCTAGAAACTATGTTGGAACACTGATATCTTGTGAAATCCCTTGTGAATATTGAATTGAGATTGAAATAATAAATGATAATAGAAACTATGATGAAATATCGATTTCCTGTGAAATCTCTCTTTGCATGTTGTTAATGATTCTGTGATTGGTAAGGAGGAGTGTAAAGCACGAAGGGTGATGTCGTGCATGATACTAATATATTCTATTGTGAGGAAGAGTGTAAAGCACCGACGGGTGATGTCGTGCTTGAATGAACTACATTGTGAGAGTAAAAGCACGAAGGGTGATGTCGTGCCTGAATGAAATACATTGTGAGAGTAAAAGCACGAAGGGTGATGCCGTGTATGCTTATTTATGATATGGGGAGGATGAGAGTAAAAGCACGAAGGTTGGTGTCGTGCGAGTTCCTTTTCTATTCTTATTGCTTTAAATTATTGTTGATTACTGTTTATTGTTGTCTTGTTGTTTTTCTCACTACTTATGTTAACCCTTCCCATTATTGGATATAATGTTAACTCTTTAATTGCTATTGTTGTTGCTAGTATGTTTATACATGTCCAGATTTTATGTGGTGTCCTGTCCTAGCCTCGTCACTACTTCCCCGAGGTTAGGCTCGGAACTTACTCAGTACATGGGGTCGGTTGTACTGATATTACACTCTGCACTTCTTGTGCAGATCTAGGTACCGGTCAAAGCTAGGTAAAAGTAGTTGTTGACTCTATACACGCGGAGACACGAGGTAGATCTGCTGGCGTCCGCAGATTCCTGGAGTCTTCCCTTATCTATTTAGATTGCTATTTTATTTCGTTCAAAATAGAGTCATATTTTTTTCAGCCCAATTATTTGTAGCACTCTTTAGTAGTTCGTGGATTGTGACACCAGACTCTAAGTAGTTGTGTAGTTAGTATTAGTTCGTGGCTCGTTATTGCTATTTTGAATATTATTCTGGTATTATTTTTTGGCAGTAGTAGTTTTCGTATTTACTTAAAAAAATTTTGTTATGGTAAAGTAAATTTTTGAAAAGGAAACGGTTAGTTGAATTTCTAACATTGGCTTGCCTAGCAAGTATGGTGTTAGGCGCCATTACGATCCCGTGGTTGGTAATTTGGGTCATGACATTGCGGAAAGGGTTGCACGTGTTCACGATGGTCTGTCCCCCCTTAGGCTTGCGTTCGCATAGAACAAACAACCTGCTCCCCTCTCAGACACCTTACTCATCGCGTTCGCATAGTGTTGGGCACATTCGCGAAGAGTGATCTGTTACACCCCATGTTTTCGTACGTGAGAGTACATCGTAAGTCAATTGATGTAAGCTTAGAAATAAGATTATATTTGATGGAATATAAAGTAATTTAATCATGTTACATTGGAGGTTACAAATATTTAAGATCAAGAATAACGAGTACCAAAACATTTGGAAAGCTTAGAAGCTAAACCAATTGAAGAAAATAAGTTTCGTCGAAAGTCGACGAGTTTGGATTATTACAACATGTACTTTAGGGTGAGACTATGGTTCATTATATGATAATAATGTTATTCTATGAGTTATATTTTACCGTATGATAGTTGTGTTCTACATTTTGAAGTCAAGCAAGTTGTGGAACAAAAGTCGGCAAAGGTCTTCACAAGTTACACTCAAAATGTGCTTAAAATTAGGTCAAATGTAACTGATATTTTCTCCCAATATACTTGGAATTATTGGATGATCTACAAACCAAATTTAAGATCTATGAGTCTAGTTTCCAATTTATTAAACCGTTCATCGATACGACGTAGGAGTAGAGAGATATTTGTTTCGCGAAACTGCGCAGACATCATAAGTGACAAGTTGGTGGATCACTAGAGCTTTTTGAGCAATACATTTCATGTGCTATATGAGGTCTTATTTGGACATATAATATACCAAATTGAATTTCTTGGAATTTAGTTTCCAACGCTCTTAACCGTTTGTTCATACGACATCAGGATAAAAAGATATAAGCATCGGAAGATGGACCAATCCTAGGGTGCCAAGCTAGCACCTCTTTGACTTTTCCAAACTTGATATATATAAACCTTAGGTCGGATTTCTCTTCAGTATTCAGCATAAAACGACCAGAGAACACCCATAAAAATAACCTCAAGATATCTTCTAGGGTTTCAAATAATATTATCATTCCGGGCAAGAAATCGAGAAGCAATAACATCAAAATGATCCCTACGACGTAAGTGTCATTGTACCGCCTCTCCTTTTTCTTTGTAGTTAGAGTTTTGGAAGGTACTTCATAGTTAAGAAACGTATAATATATTTATTTAAGTATTTAAATATTAAGTAAGGTTGATAAATATGTTTCCTAATAGTTAGAACTCGCGGGATGGTGATCGGAAGCCGTGAGTTCGAGTTATTTGACTTGTAACAGACTGTTTTGTGTTGTTGTTGGGATGCGTGTTTTACTACTGTTTTGTGGAGTTTTGGAGGTGGAAGAGTGTGTATAATCACCATATAGATATAGGGTTGTGATCTGTTCATTCGTTGTAACATTTCCGGGTCGTTTGACACGACTACGGTGGTCGTGTTATGTGTGAAGTGATTAGGTTGTGTGTGGACTGTTTTGGGAGGCTCAATATGATTAGATGTTTGGTGATTGTTTTGACTTGTGTGAAGTCATATGAATAGGGGAGGTTCTTTCCATTTCATCGTAAAATAGGTTGTGGTCGATACATAATAGTTATGACGCTTAAACGATAACGATAGTGTCGTTTCTCTTATTGTAGATTAAGGAGTTGTGACATTTGCATAGCTTGATGTTGGGGAAGTATATACAAGGTATGTGAGGCTATCTCTTTCATTCTTTTTCACGACTCCGATTGTAAATAATGCAATTAACGAGCTTCCAAAGATACTCTACTANTGAGTCCTACATGCATTATATATATGTATCTATTTTACTCTACCGAGCCGCACTATAGTCGACCGGGTATGGCACCTATTGTGCAACCACTGATCATTTGGGTTTACCGAGTCCTCTTTGAGGCCGGGTATGATATGATGATGATAATGCCCATAGAGGAGAATGTTCTTTGATGATTATGATGCCCACAGAGGCGGATGTTTAAAAAGATTATGTGTGTATATATATCATGCATTTCATGTTAATGTTTCTTAGAAGAACTCAGATGCTACAGGTTGTATCTCCTACATCTCTCTTTATATTATTATTCTTATTTATGCTTTCCTACCTTACGTACTCAGTACTTTATTCGTACTGACGCCCTTTTATTTGTGGACGCTGCATGTCGTGTTGCAGGTCCTGATAGATAGGTAGACAAAGCTCC
>ML313908.1:0-12445 GCA_005239505.1 Nicotiana paniculata | reverse complement strand
TATTCATAAGAATCAATTCTAAAATAACTTTCATAATTGAATTACAGAGTAATGAAATAAGGATATAAAAATCAGTGTTTCTACTTTGCTGAGTAGTAATCCACCGGCTTCTCTTCACTTTAATCGCTTCTCTCCTTTCAAGTTGTGTTTTTGGGTCTATTTATATGTTTGGGATACACCCTAACATGTAGGAGACTTCTATTCCAACCGGGAAACACTTAAAACTCTTCAAAATTTGGATTTGACCGGATCAGGGGCCAGGCGTTACAGGTCAAACGCCTGGATAACGCCTGGCCAGGGCTGGCGTTTGGGCTCTGGTGCTTGGATAACGCCAGGCTAGGCCTGGCCTTAAGGCTCAAACGCCCGTAAATAGACTCCATTATGCACATAAAAAGTGTATTTTTATCATTAACGCACATAAAATGTAAGGCATATACCGTGTTAAACCATGAATTCTAGCCACGCATCAATGTCCCAGACAAATACCATGAGATCCAGTACCGGTTACGTACCAAGGCGTCCGACCTGAACCATGGCAGAAGATAATACAACCACGACTCGTGAAAATCAAATTTAATTGCCAAAAAATGTAACTTCATCATTTCGAAGCGTTGGTTATGGTTCCTTGGCTCGTATTTGCTGTCCCGAAAAAATATCATACGATCCGGTACCGGCTCCGTACCAAGGCATCTGGCCTGGACCATGACAGGCGATAATACAGGCACGACTGGCGGAATTCCAGTTTAATTGCCATAAAATGCCAAAAAATGTAACTTGATCGTTTCGAAGCATTGTTTATGGTTCCTTGGGTCATATATTATATCCCTGAAAAATATCAAATCGTCCGGTACCGGCTCCGTACGAATGCGTCTGCCCTGGACCATGGCAGGCGATAATACAAGCACGATTGGCAGAATTCCAGTTTAATTGCCATAAATGCCAAAAAACGTAACTTGATCATTTTGAAGCGTTGGTTATGGTTCCTAAGGTAGTAATTGATGTCCTGGAAAAATATCATGCGATCCGGTACCGACTCCGTACCAAGGGGTGCGGCCTGGACCATGGCAGGTGATAATACAGGCACGACTGGCGAAATTCCAGTTTAATTGCCATAAAATTCCAAAAAATATAACTTGATCATTTAGAAGCATTGGTTGTGGTTCCTTGGGTTGTATTTGATGTCCCGTACAAATATCATGCGATCCGGTACCGACTCCATACCAAGGTTTCCGGCCTGGACCATAGTAGGCAATAATACATGCACGACTTGCGGAATTCCAATTTAATTGCCATAAAATGCCAAAACTATAACTTGATCATTTTGAAATGCTAGTTATGGTTCCTTGGGTCGTATTTAATGTCCCAGAGAAATATCATGTAATTCGGTACCGGCTCCGTACCAAGGGGTCTGGCCTGGACCATGGCAGGCGATAATACAGGCACGACTGTTCGAAATGATTATAGTTCCTTGGGTCGTATTTGATGTCCCGTACAAATATCATGTGATCTGATACCGGCTCCGTACCAAGGTGTCCGACCTGGACCATAGCAGGGGATAATACATGAACGACTAGTAGAATTCCAATTTAATTATCATAAAATGCCAAAAATGTAACTTGATCACTTCGAAGCGTTGGTTATGGTTCCTTGGGTCGTATTTTCTATCCCTGACAAATATCATGCTATCCCATACCGGCTCCGTACCAAGGCGTCCGGCCTAGACCATGGCAGGTGATCTTACAGGCATGACTGGCGGAATTCCAGTTTCATTGCCAAATGTAACTTGATCATTTCGAACAGTTGGTTATGGTTCCTAAGGTCGTATTTGATATCTCAGACAAATATCATGTGATCCAGTACCGGCTCCATACCAAGACGTCCGACTTGGACCATGGCAGGCGATAATACAGGCACGAATGGCGGAAATCCAGTTTCAGTGTCATAAAATGCCAAAAAATGTAACTTGATCATTTCGAAGTGTTGGTTATGGTTCCTAAGGTCGTATTTGATGTCCCGGACAAATATCATGCGATCCGATACCGGCTCCGTACCAAGGCGTCCGGCCTGGACCATGGCAGGCGATAATACAGGCACGAATGGCGGAAATCCAGTTTCAGTGTCATAAAATGCCAAAAAATGTAACTTGATCATTTTGAAGCGTTGGTTATGGTTCCTAAGGTCGTATTTTATGTCCCGGAAAAATATCATGCAATCGGGTACCGGTTCCGTACCAAGGGGTCCGGCCTCAACCATGGCAGACAATAATACAGGCACGACTGACAGAATTCAAATTTAATTGCCATAAAATGCCAAAAAATGTAACTTGATCATTTCGAAGCCTTGGTTATGGTTCTCTTGGGTCGTATTTGCTGTCCTGGACAAATATCATGTGATCTGGTACCGACTCCGTACCAAGGCCTCCGGCCTGGACCATGGCAGGCGATAATACAGGCACGACTGGAGGAATTCCAGTTTAATTGCCATAAAATGCGAAATAATGTAACTTAATCATTTCGAAGTGTTGGTTATGGTTCCTTGGGTCATATTCGATATCCCGTACAAATATCATGCGATTCAGTACCGGCTCCGTACCAAGGCGTCCGGCATGGACCATGGCAGGCGATAATACAGGCACGAATGGCGAAATTCCAGTTTCATTGTCATAAAATGCCAAAAAATGTAACTTGATCATTTTGAAGCGTTGGTTATGGTTCCTAAGGTCGTATTTGATGTCCCGGACAAATATCATGCGATCGGGTACCGGTTCCGTACCAAGGGGTCCGGCCTCGACCATGGCAGGCGATAATACAGGCATGACTGGCAGAATTCCAATTTAATTGCCATAAAATGCCAAAAAAATGTAACGTGATCATTTCGAAGAGTTGGTTATGGTTCTCTTGGGTCGTCTTTGCTGTCCCGGACAAATATCATGCGATCTGGTACCGACTCCGTACCAAGGCGTCCGGCCTGGACCATGGCAGGCGATAATACAGGCACGACTGGAGGAAGTAAAGTTTAATTGCCATAAAATGCGAAAAAATGTAACTTAATCATTTCGAAGTGTTGGTTATGGTTCCTTGGGATGTATTTGATGTCCCGGAGAAATATCATGCTATCGGGTACCGGCTCACTACCAAGGCGTCCGGCCTGGAGCATGGCAGGTGATAATACAGGCACAACTAGCGGAATTCCAGTTTCATTGCCATAAAATGCCAAAAAATGTAACTTGACTATTTCGAAGCGTTGGTTATGGTTCCTAAGGTCGTATTTGATGCCCCGGACAAATATCATGCTCTCTGGTACTGGCTCCATACCAAGGCGTCCGTCCTGGACCATGGCAGGCGATAATACAGGCACGACTCGCGGAATTCCAATTTAATTGCCATAAAATGCCAAAAAATGTAACTTGTTCATTTCGAAGCTTTGGTTATGGTTCCTTGGGTAGTGTTTGCTGTTCCGGACAAATATCTTGCGACCCGGTACTGGATCCGTACCTAGGCGTCCGGCTTGGACCATGGTAGGCGATAATACAGGCACGACTGGCGGAATTCCAGTTTAATTGCCATAAAATGCCAAAAAATGTAACTTGATCATTTCGAAGCGTTGGTAATGGTTCATTGGGTCGTATTTTATGTCCCGCACAAATATCATGCAACCCGATACCGGCTCCATACCAAGGCTTCCAGCCTGGACCATGGCAGGCGATAATACAGGCACGAATAGCGGAATTCCAGTTTAATTTCCATAAAATGCCAAAAAATGTAACTTGATCATTTCGAAGCGTTGGTTATGGTTCCTTGGGTCGTATTTGATGTCCCGGAGAAATATCATGCAATCAGGTACCGGCTCCATACCAGGGTGTCCGGCCTGGACCATTGCAGGCGATAATACAGGCACGACTGGCGGAATTTCAGTTTAATTGCCATAAAATGCCAAAAATGTAACTTGATCATTTCGAAGCGTTGGTTATGNCCTAGACCATGGCAGGCGATATTACAGGCACGACTGGCGGAATTCCAGTTTCATTGCTATAAAATGCCAAAAAATGTAACTTGATCATTTCGAGGCGTTGTTTATGGTTCCTAATGTTGTATTTGATGTCCCGGAAAAATATCTTGCGATTCTCTACCGGCTACATACAAAGGCATCCGTCCTGGACCATGGTAGGCGATAATACATGCACGAATTGGCAGAATTCCAGTTTAATTGACATAAAATGCCAAAAATGTGACTTTATCATTCCNGGCAGGTGATAACAGAGGCACGACTGACGGAATTCCAGTTTAATTGCCATAAAATCCCAAAAAATGTAACTTGATCATTTCAAAGCGTTGGTTATGGTTCCTTGGGTCGTATTTGATGTCCACGACAAATATCATTCAATCCGGTTCCGTCTCCGTACCAAGGCGTCTGGCATGGACCATGGAAGGCGCTAATACAAGCACGACTGGCGGAATTCCAGTTTAATTGCCATAAAATGCCAAAGAATGTAACTTGATCATTCCGAAGCGTTGGTTATGGTTCCTTGGGTCATATTTCATATCCCAGAAAATATTATGTGACCCGGTACTGGATCCGTACCAAGGCGTACGGCCTGTACCATGGCAGGCGATAATACATGCACGACTGTCGGAATTCCAGTTTAATTGCCATAAAATGCCAAAAATATGTAACTTGATCATTTCGGAGCATTAGTTATGGTTATGCGGGTCGTATTTGAGGTCCTGGAAAAATATCATTCAATCCGGTACCAGCTCTGTACCAAGGCGTCCGGCCTGGACCATTGCAGGCGATAATAGAGGCACGACAGACGGAATTCCAGTATAATTGCCATAAAATGCAAAAAAATATAACTTGATCATTTTGAAGTGTTGGTTATGGTTCCTTGGGTCATATTTCATATCCCGGACAATATCATGCGACCCGGTACTGCCTCTGTACCATGGCACGCGATAATAAAAGGCACGACTATATGAATTCCAATTTAATTTCCATAAATGCCAAAAATATGTAACTTGATCATTTTAGAGCGTTGGTTATGGTTCTGTGGGTCGTATTTGATGTCCTCAAGAAATATCATGCGATCCGGTACAGGCTAATTACCACGGCGTCCGGCCTGGACCATGGCAGGCGATAATACAGGCACGACTGGCAGTTCCAGCTTAATTGCCATAGAATGCCAAAAGGTGTAATTTGATCATTTCGAAGCGTTCATTATGGTTCCTTGGGTCGTATTTGATATCCTGGAGAAATATCATGCGAACTGATACAGGCTGCGTACCAAGGCGTCCGACCTGGACCATGGCAGGCGATAATACAGGCACGACTGGCAGAATTGCAGTTTAATTGCCATAAAATGCCAAAACATGTAACCTGGTCATTTCGAAGCATTAGTTATGGTTCCTTGGCTCGTATTTGATGTCCTAGAAAAATATCATGATATCCGGTACCGGCTCCATACCAAGGCGTCCGGCCTGGACCATGGCAGACGATAATACAGGCACGACTGGCGGAATTCTAGTTTAATTGCCATATAATGCCAAAAAATGTAACTTGATCATTTCAAAGCGTTGGTTATGGTTCCTTGGGTCGTATTTGATGTCCACGATAAATATCATGCAATCCGTTACCGTCTCTGTACCAAGGCGTCCGGCCTGGTCCATGGAAGGCACTAATACAAACACGACTGGCGGAATTCCAGTTTAATTACCATAAAATGCCAAAAATATAACTTGATCATTCCGAAGCGTTGGTTATGGTTCCTTGGGTCATATTTCATATCCCGGCAAAATATCATGTGACCCGGTACCGGCTCCGTACCAAGGCGTCCGATCTGTACCATGGCAGGCGATAATACATGCACGACTGTCGGAATTCCAGTTTAATTGCCATAAAATGCCAAAAATATGTAACTTGATCATTTCAGAGTGTTAGTTATGGTTCCGTGGGTCGTATTTGATGTCCTGGAAAAATACCATGCGATTCGGTACCAGCTCTGTACCATGGCGTCAGGGCTGGACCATGGCAGGCGATAATAGAGGCACCACTGACGGAATTCCAGTTTAATTTCCATAAAATGCCAAAAAATATAACTTGATCATTTAGAAGCATTGGTTATGGTTCCTTGGGTCGTATTTGATGTCCAGGACAAATATCATGCGATCCGGTACTAGCTCTATACCAAAGCGTCCGGCCTGAACCATGGCAGGCGCTAATACAGGCACGACTGGCGGAATTCCAGTTTAATTGCCATAAAATGCCAAAAAATGTAACTTGATCATTTCGAAGCGTATGTTATGGTTCGTTGGGTCATATATAATGTCCCAGAAAAATATCATGCGACTCGGTACCGGCTCCCTACCAAGGCGTCTGTCCTGGACCATAGTAGGCGATAATACTGGCACGACTGGTAGAATTCCACTATAATTGCCGTAAAATGCCAAAAAATGTAACTTGGTCATTTCGAAGCGTTGCTTATGGTTCCTTGGGTCATATTTCATATCGTCGACAATATCATGCGACCCGGTACCGCCTCCGTACCAAGGCGTCCGGCCTGTACCATGGCATGCGATATTAAAAGGTACGACTATCAAAATTCCAGTTTAATTTCCATAAAATGCCAAAAATATTTAATTTGATCATTTCAGAGCATTGGTTATGGTTCCGTGGTCGTATTGGATGTTCTGCAGAAATATCATGCGATCCGGTACCGGCTACGTACCACGGCGTACGGCCTGGACCATGACAGGCAATAATACAGGCACGACTAGCGGAATTCCAGTTTAATTGCCATAAAATGCCAAAAGATGTAATTTGATCATTTCGAAACGTTGGTTATGGTTCCTTGGGTCGTATTTGATGTTCTGGAGAAATATCATGCGATATGATACAGGTTCCATACCAAGGCGTCCGGCCTGGACCATGGCAGGCGATAATACAGGCACGACTGGCGGAATTGCAGTTTAATTGCCATAAAATGCCAAAAAATATAATCTGGTCATTTCGAAGCGTTGGTTATGGTTCCTTGGCTCGTATTTGATGTCCCGGAAAAATATCATGATATCCGGTACCGGCTCCATACCAAGGCGTCCGGCCTGGACCATGGCAGGCAATAATACATGCACGATTGGCGGAATTCCAGTTTAATTTCCATATAATGCCAAAAAATGTAATTTGATCATTTCAAAGCGTTGGTTAGGGTTCCTTGGGTCGTATTTGATGTCCCGGAGAAACATTATGTGATTCGATACTGGCTCTGTACCAAGGCATCCGACCTGGACTATGGCGGGCAATAATACAGGCACGGCTGGCGGAATTTCAGTTTTATTGCCATAAAATTCCAATAAATTTTACTTGATCATTTCGAAGCATTGGTTATGAATCCTTGGGTTGTATTTGAATTCCCGGACAAATATCATGTGATTCGGTACCCACTACGTACCAAGGCGTCCCGCCTGGACCATAGAAGGCGATAATGCAGGCACGACTTGGTGGAATTCTAGTTTAATTTCCATAAAATGCGAAAAAATGTAACTTGATCCTTTCGAAGAGTTGGTTATGGTTTCTTGGGTTGTATTTGATGTCCCGAAAAAATATCAGACAATCCGGTACCAGATCCATACCAAGGCGCCCGGCCTGGACCATGGATGGCGATAATACAGGCACGACTGGCTGAATTCCGGTTTAATTGCCATAAAATGCCAAAAAATGTAACTTAATCATTTCGTAGCATTGGTTATGGTTCCTTGGGTCATATTTGATGTCCCGGACAAATATCATTTGATCCGGTATTGGCTCCGTACAAGGCATCCGTACTGGACCATGGCAGACGATAATACATGCACGACTGGCAGAATTCCAGTTTAATTGCCATAAAATGCCAAATAATGTAACTTTATCATTTCGAAGCATTGGTTATTGTTCCTTGGGTCGTATTTTATGTCCCGGAAAAATATCATGTGATCTGGTACCGGCTCCGTTCCAAGGTGTCTGGCCTGGACCATGGCAGGCGATAATACAGGCACGACTGGCGGAATTCCAGTTTAATATCCATAAAATGCCAAAAAATGTAACTTGATCATTTTGAAGCGTTGGTTAAAGTTCCTTGGTTCGAATTTGATGTCTCGGTAAATATCATGATATTTGGTACCGACTCCGTATCAAGGAGTCCGACCTGGACAATGGCGGGCTATAATATATGCACGACTGACGGAATTCCAGTTCAGAAGCCGTAAAATGCCAAAAAATATAACTTGATTATTTTGAAGCGTTGGTTATGGTTTCTTGGGTCGTATTTAATGTCCCGGAAAAATATCATGCGACCCAGTACCCGTTCCGTACCAAGGCATCCGGCCTGGACCATGGCAGGCGATAATACAGGCACGACTGGCAGAATTCCAGTTTAATTTCCATAAAATGCCAAAAAATGTAACTTGATCATTTCAAAGCATTGGTTATGGTTTCTTGGGTCATATTTGATGTCCCGGTCAAATATCATGTGACCCGGTACCGGCTCCGTACCAAGGCGTCCGACCTGGACCATGGCAGGCTATAATATATGCAAGACTGACGGAATTCCAGTTTAAAAGCCATAAAATGCCAAAAAATGTAATTTAATCATTTCGAAGTGTTGGTTATGGTTCCTTGGGTCGTATTTGATGTCCCAGAGAAATATCAAGTGATCCGGTACCGGCTCCTTACCAAGGCGTCCGGTCTGGACCATAGCAGACGATAATACAGGCACGACTGGCAGAATTCCAGTTTAATTGCCATAAAATGCCAAAAAATGTAACTTGATCCTTTCGAAAAGTTGGTTATGGATTCTTGGGTTGTATTTGATGTCCCGAACAAATATCATGCAATCCAGTACCGGATCCGTACCAAGGCGTCCGACCTGGACCATGGATGGCGATAATATAGGCACGACTGGCTGGATTCCAGTTTAATTGCCATAAAATGCCAAAAATGTAACTTGATCATTTCGTAACGTTGGTCATGGTTCCTTGGGTAAAATTTGATGTCCCGGACAAATATCATGCGATCCGATACAAGCTTCGTACCAAGGCGTCCGTCCTGGACCATGGTAGGCGATAATACAGGCATGACTGGCGAAATTCGAATTTAATTGCCATAAAATGCCAAAAAATGTAACTTGATCATTTCGAAGCGTATGTTATGGTTCCTTGGGTCATATTTAATGTCCCGGACAAATATCATGCGACCCAATACTGGCTCCGTACCAAGGCGTCCGGCCTGGACCATACCAGGCGATAATACAGGCACGACTGGCAGAATTCCAGTTTAATTGCCATAAAATGCCAAAAAATGTAACTTGATCCTTTCGAAAAGTTGGTTATGGTTTCTTGGGTTGTATTTGATGTCCCGAACAAATATCATGAGATTTGGTACCGGCTCCGTACCGAGGAGTCGGACCTGGACCATGGCAGACGATAATACATGCATGATTGGCAAAATTCAAGTTTAATTGCCATAAAATTCCAAAAAAAGTAACTTGATCATTTCGAAGTGTTGGTTATGGTCTTGGGTGATATTTGATGTCCCGGACAAATACCATGCAATTCGGTACCGGCTTTGAACCGCGGCGTCCGGCCTGGACCATGGCAGGCGATAATTCAGGCACGACTGACGAAATTCTAGTTTAATTGCCATAAAATTCAAAAAGATGTAACTTGATCATTTAGAAGAGTTGGTTATGGTTTCATGGGTTCTATGATGTCCCGGACAAATATCATGCGGTCCAGTACTGGATCCATACCAAGGTGTCCGGCCTGGACGATGGCAGGCGATAATACAAGTACGACTGGCGGAATTCCAATTTAATTGCCATAAAATGCCAAAAAATGTAACTTGATCATTTCCAAGTGTTGGTTATGGTTCCTTTGGTCGCATTTCATGTCCCAGAGAAATATCATGCTATCTGGTACCGGCTTCATTCCAAGGTGTCCGGCCTGGACCATGGCAGGCGATAATACAGGCACGACTGGCGGAATTCCAGTTTAATTGCCATAAAATGACAAAAAATGTAACTTGATCATTTCGAAGCGTTAGTTATGGTTTCTTGGGTCGTATTTGATGTCCCGAACATGTTATCCAGTACCGGCTTCGTACCAAGGCGTCCGGCCTAGACCATGGCAGGCTATAATACAAGCACGCTTGGCGGAATTCCAGTTTAATTGCCATAAAATGCCAAAAATTATAACTTGATCATTTCGAAGAGTTGTTTACGTTTCCTTGGGTCATATTTGATGTCCCGGTCAAATATCATGCGATTCTATACTAGCTTCGTACCAAGGCGTCTGGACTGGACCATGGCAGGCGATAATAGAGGCACGACTGGTGGATACTAGTTTAATTGCCATAAAATTCCAAAAAATGTAATTTGATCATTTCGAAGCGTTGGTTATGGTTCCTTGGGTCGTATTTGATGACCTGGATAAATATCATGCTATCCAGTACCGGCTCCGTATTAAGGCGTCCGGTCTGGACCATGGCAGGCGATAATACAGGCACGACTTGCGGAATTCCAGTTTAATTGCCATAAAATGTCAAAAAATGTAACTTGACCCTTTCGAAGAGTTGGTTATGGTTCCTTGGTTTGTATTTTATGTCCCGAAAAAATATCATGCGATCCGGTACCTGCTCCATACCAAGGCGTCCGGCCTGGACCACCGATGGCGATAATACATACGCGATAGGCGGAATTCCAGTTTAATTGCCATAAAATGCCAAAAAATGTAACTTGATCATTTCTTAGCGTTGGTTATGGTTCCTTGGGTCATATCGGAGGTGCCAAAAAAATATCATGCGATCTTGTACCAGCTCTGTACCAAGGCGTCCGGCCTGGACCATGGCAGGCGATAATACAGGCACGACTGGCGGAATTCCAGTTTACTTGGCATAAAATTACAAAAAATTTAAATTGATCATTTCGAAGCGTTGGTTATGGTTCCTTGTGTCGCATTTGATGTCTCGGACAAATACAATGAGATTTGGTACCGGCTCCGTACTGAATAGTCCGACCTGGACCGTGGATGGCGATAATACATGCATGACTGGCGGAATTCAAGTTTAATTGCCATAAAATGCCAAAAAAGTAACTTGATCATTTCGAAGCGTTGGCTATGGTTCCTTAGGTCATATTTGATGTCCCGAAAAAATATCATGCGTTTCGGTACCGGCTACGTACCACGGCGTCGGGCCTGGACCATGGCAGACGATAATACATGCACGACTGACAGAATTCCAAATTAATTGCCATAAAATGTCAAAAAATATAACTTGACAATTTCGAAGAGTTGGTTATGGTTTCTTACGTTGTATTTGATCTCCCGGAAAAATATCATGCAATCCGGTATAAGCTCCATACCAAGGCATCCGGCTGGACCATGGATGGCGATAATACAGGCACGACTAGCGGAAGTCCAGTTTAATAGCCATAAAATGCCAAAAATGTAACTTGATCGTTTAGAAGCGTTAGTTATGGTTCCTTGGATGATATTTAATGTCCCGGAAAAATATCCTGCGACCCGGTACCGGCTCCGAAGTCGGTACCGGATAGTATGATATTTGTCAGGGACATAAAATACGACCCAAGGAAACATAACCAACGCTACGATATGATCAAGTTACATTTTTTTGCATTTTATGGCTATTAAACTAGAATTCCGCCAGTCGTGCCTGTATTATCGCCATCCATGGTCCAGGCCGGACGCCTTGGTATGGAGCTAGTACCGTATCGCCAGATATTTTTTCGGGATATCAAATACTACNGTCGTGCCTGTATTATCGCCTGCCATGGTCCAGGCCGGACGCCTTGGTACGGAGCCGGCACCGGATCTCATGATATTTATCCGGGACATCAAATACGACCCAAGGAACCATAACCAACGCTTCGAAATGATCAAGTTACATATTTTGGCATTTTATGGCAATTAAGTTGGAATTCCGCAAGTCGTGCCTGTAATATCTCGCCTTCCATAGTCCAGGCCGGACGCCTTGGTACGGAGCCGGTACCAGATCACATGATATCTGTCCGGGACAGCAAATACGACCCAAGGAACCATAACCAAGGCTTCGAAATGATTAAGTTACATTTTATGGCATTTTAGGGCAATTAAACTAGAATTCCGCCAGCCGTGTCTGTATTATCGCCTGCCATAGACCAGGCCGGACGCCTTGGCTATGAGCCGGTACCGAATAGCATGAAATTTCTCCAGGACATCAAATACGACCCAAGGAACCATAACCAATGCTTCAAAATTATCAAATTAAATTTTTTGGCATTTTATGGCAATTAAACTGGAATTCCTCCAGTCGTGCATGTATTATCGCCTGACATGGTCCAGGCCGGACGCCTTGGTATGGATCCGGTACCGGGTCGCATGATATTTGTGCGGGACATCAAATACTACCCAAGGAACCATAA
>MDKI01086135.1:0-22625 GCA_005239505.1 Nicotiana paniculata | reverse complement strand
CAAAAAGGCACACATTTAATATGACACCGTGCCTATTACAAAAAAGGTACGAGTAGTCTAAAGCATTCCACATGCAAAACTCGAAGGTAAAACTAAAACCTCAAAAAATGAAGCATGCAAAAGACTTAAAGAGTGAAACAGAAACTCAACAAAAGTCGAACTAACATTAATATATTAAAATGGCTAAAACTAAGTATTAACTTATACTTGGCCGTATAAAAATTTTATATACATTGTGGTGCCCCTAAGTTGGCATTTGGGGACTTTAAAGAAATCCAAATTTACCCCCGATGGAACTGGGGTAACTGCCAATTGATACAAAGGAAAAAAAAAGGATGAACCAACTAAACCTTTTCAAGAGAGGGGTTGACTTCACTGGCAGAAGGAGCAGGAGCAACTAGGGATGAAGAGGCATGAGCGGTTGTATTCTCACCATCAGGTGAAGAGAGGTTATGACCTTGTTGAGACTTCTCCATGGCTTCCTTAGTTTTAGCTATTTCAACACTAAGGTCAAAACCCTCTTGACTCATTTCCATCAATGTGTCAAGGCGAGAATTCATGTACGCCCAGCTCACATCGACACCAACCACCTCTTCCAGATCTTCATAATCCTTTGCCCATACTTGAAGCTCTTCTCTCAATCCGTCCTTCTCCACTTCCGCAGCTTCATGGGCGGCCCTTAACGGTACAATCGACTCCTCTAAAGCTTGAGCTTTGTCTAAAGCCTTACGAAGGTCTTCTTGAGTACGAGTGAGTGATTGCACGAGCTCGACTGAGTATTCCTCCTTATGCCCCCAACAAGTTTTTCAAGTCTCTAATATACTCTGAGGTACGGGACAACTGCTCAGCAAACGAAGACTCCAGAACACTCTTGTCCTTATCAACCTGACTAGAAAAAGCTTTCTCTACTGCCAGTTCTGCTGCCATGAGTCTCATATGTCGCTTCAAGGTACTCATTTCCTCTTCTAAAGCATCCATGTCAATCCTTAGGCTATCATACTGTGCTTTTCAATTATCAACATCGGCTTGCAACTCTTTTGTCTCTTGGTCCGTGTTTGAAATCCTCTTCATAAGCTCCATGCCTATAAGGTTAATCTACAAGAAATAAACTAGTCAGATATGGTAAATTTTATCTACGAAAGTGAAAGAGGATAACTTGCATCATACATTCAAAGAAGTATGCACGACCTCATTGGCCCATGTAAGAGCATCGTGCCTGGCTAGCTTTGCTTTCTCAGAGGGACCTATCAAAGGCTTGAGCCACACTTCGGACTCACCTATTTTCTTGAGAAGATTCCCTTCAGCTGGAACCTCTATTACCACCTGCCGCATCTCTCTGCTGGAAGACCCTACTTACCTAACATAAGGCATGGAAGCAGACAGAGATGGAACAGCAACAGGCACAGAGGGTTGAGGAGCTGGAGAAGCCACGGGAAAAGCAGCAGGCACGGAGAGTTGAAGAGTCGAGGAAGTTACGGGCAAAGCAACAGTAGAAGTTGAAATAGCCAAAGGAACAGACGAGACAGCTTCTCTCAAAGAAGCAGGAAAGACAGCAGCCAAAGGGACATCGTCAGGAGCGAGATCAACACCCTCATGAATAGGGGAATGCGAAACATCATCAAGGACAGAAGGCTCAATCACAGACAAGGAAGGAAAGGTTAAGGGTGTAAGTTCATCATCTGAAACCACTCGCCTTCTTTGTGGCCTGTGCACTAAAGCACATTCTTCTTCTTCTATGGAACGAGTTCGAGGAAGATGAACCAACAATAATTTCTTGGGCCTGAGCCAAAGACATCTTAGGGATAGATGAAGCAGACACCCCACGATCAGAGAACCCTATTAAAAGGGAAAAAGTTAAACGACAAAGAAAGAAGAGACTCAAGTAAGGAAAGAAGCAAGAACAAGAGCTTCACTTACCGTGGGTCTTTACATGCCAACCATACCTCCCAGCGAGGTACTTCCAAGATCTCTCTTCTGAAGGAGCAACAGACAATAATTTTTCTACCCAATCACGAATACCGGAGACATTCTCAACAGTATTCATGATTGCTGAGAGAAGAAAAAACAGATACGGTGTTAATAAAACATCTCAAGTCAAAACGAGAAAAAGTAAGTAAATGTGACCTAAAGCATACTCACGTGTGTGATTCCACTTCTCAGGGAAGGGAAGATTTTCTTCACCCACTAAACCAACAGTGGGTACAATAACATACCGGAGGTACCAACCCCTATCTTTATCATCTCCATGGGTTACCAGCACTCTTTTGCTTCTAGCAGTCATAGTGAAAACACCTTCAAGAAATAAGGTAGGAGAGTAAAGATGAATAAGACGATTGAAAGTAAAAGGAATCGAGGCTAAAGAAGCCAAACTCCTAAGACATGCGACAACTCGCCACACAAGCGAACCAACTTGTCCTAAGCAGATATTGAAAAAATGACAGAACTCAATTATGACTAGGTCAATGGGGGGTCTAAACCCTAGAGTGAAAGGGTACGTATAAACAAAAGAATATCTCGTCTTGTAAGACGTTATTCTTTGATTAATATTAGGAATATAGACAGGGAAGTGAGACCTCGAAAAGCAGTCCCTACGAACAAGGAAAATCTAACCCTCAGTTATAAGGGTTGAATATCTTTCAAGAGAAGAAGACTGGTTTACAAGAACTTGACTATCCCTAGCAAAACCCAACTCAGCAGGGACAATTTCATTGACTCCAGGTTCACAAAGGCGTTCATCTCTACCTCTAGACAAAGACCGAGAAACCCTAAACCTTGGAGAAACTAGAGATCTAGTGGAAGGAGAAGGAACTATCTGAGAAGAAGAGGAGCCCCTCGAAGGAGTGGATCCTAGACTTCTAAGTCTACCACCCCTCCGACTCCTAGTCGGAGCAGAAGATGACGTTAAACTTTCGATATCATTTACTCATTGAGGTTGGTTTGAATAAGACATGTTTACAAAGGCAAGAAGAAAGTTCTTTACAAAAGACAAAGTTAGAAAAGTGTTTCGTGGAAGCAAAGAAAAGAAAACATGTATTTATACTTGAAGACAACCGTCAAACATGAAGAAAAAGAAAAATAATGATGAAAAGTCATAATTGAAGATGTCACTTCGGGACTGGCACAGTCGCAAAAAGTCTTAAAAGGTGCCGAGTAAATGCAGAACCAATCTGAAAAGGACACGTTGTATGAGCATTAAATGGAAGTGACAAACGATGCATATGGTGCAGAGAAGGATACAATGATTCGAGGAAAAGCGGCGGCAAAATATTCCCGCCATAAATGAATATCCACTTACCAAATATTAATCGTTAAATATATGTAAGTGGGGGGGGGACTATCTGTATTGGTAAAAAAGAGTTTCACACGTAAGCCAACTTTTGACAACTCAGTCAGTCACGTGGACACAGGAAAACACGACAGCTGGATGTGATTCTTTGAAGAGGTATGGAACAAAGAGGCACGATTCAGTAAACCCTCGAGCTTATCAGCCACGGGAAACTCAACTTGATCAAAACAGGGAAGAGGCACGGTCAGAATGGATCTTAGACAAAGCTACGAGCAGATTCAAAGACCCACAATTGATTATTCGAACGTTATGTAATTGTACCCCAATTACCGTTATCCTTTGTAATGCCTCATTAATGACTAATTTCATTAATGAGCAACCATAACAAGAGTCATACCTTATAAGAAACTCATATATAAGGGAGGGGAATACAGCTTGTAAAGGCATCTGATTCTCGAATATAATTGACTTCGCTTTTCTATATTTCTGCAATATTGTCTGTTATTTATTTTTCTCCATTTCCTTGATTATCAGTAACCCGTATTCATCTTAAAAATAAGATTTAACCAAAGGGTCAAATTATTTGGTTAAACAATGGATTGGTTATCTCGCTATCACGTCGTGCTAGATTGCCATGCCAAGACAGTTACTTTAGTCATGCGAGAGTCGCCTAGGCTAAGAGTGGAGAGTTTCCTTGGTTAGTGCAGCCAGCCAGGTTATTTCATTCCTGAAGGCTCGACACTTGCTCGACACATGATAAATTTAAAAAATAATTGTATTGAATTTTCTTGCTAAATAATTAATGAAAAGATTTAATTATTTGATTTTAACATAAAAAAATAATTTATTCTATTTTGATTCAGATCTTAATGTTAGTTCATCTCTTGTTTCGAATATTTAATCTTAATTATAATTTTATTTGTCATAAATTGATATTACATTTCACTTTTAGATGTTCGAAAAAATTATTTGATATTTTTTCTCTTTTTCTCATACATTTATATTTCTTAAAATATTTTTTTAGTTATTGTTTAATAATTGGGTGTTTTTAAATATTACAAGAAAAATTGATTAAAAAAATTTCGTTGACACACTAGCTAACAATATGTGCAATTTTGTAAAAGTTTTTTGGAAGTTGTGCCATGATTAATTGTTGACTCTATGTTTACGTTTCTTTACAGTACTAATATTTGTCTATCTGTTAATTATTGACTGTTACATTTCTTTATTAACTAGTGATTTGGTGATATAATCATAGTTAAACCCAAAATTAGTGTTACAAAAATTAGTCCTCAGTTCATGTTAATCATTGTACGTTATATTATTCAAAATAACCCAAATACAAATTAATCTGGCATTTGTTTACCATTAGAATGTAATTGTGGAAAGGTCTAATAAGGCAAAATCCATATTGGACCTCATTTATTAACTTTTAAAACTGAATTAGTGGGGTGCGCCAGGCCCATGCTGTAGTGCAACGCATAGACGACGCTCGAGAGCCCAGATAGCAAGCTACCTTGAAGGATTCTCCCCCTTAAAAAATTAAGTTAATATCGTGTGGGCCGATGGCCCACATATCAGATATTAAACTGATAAGAACAGATACTACACTTGATCTTAGCCAAAAGGCCGAGAAAGGTATGCTTAAATCCGTCTCTCGTTTGGCTTTTTATAGTTCGTAGCTTCCTTGTCTCTTTTTCTCTTCGTCGATGTGGGATACCGAACAAAGGCATCTTTTAGATCCTACTCTGTTTAATGTCCGAATTGTCGTTGCTCTTTGCACAAATTAACTTCTGTCCCTCACCAATGTATTAGGCTTTCTTTGAACTTGGTACGTCAACCACTAACGTAACTTAATCAAGTGAATTAAAATGTAATTACAAAAAAAAAACTTGTATATGCAACCGAAATAATCAAGTTAAAAACAGCAACAAATATTAATAATAAAATATATCTTTTGGATGCTACTTATTTTATTATTTGGACCGAAAGAAACTGCATCTAACATTATTTGATTATTTCAAAAATATTCAAATGTAGAAATGAAGTGAGAATAGCCAAAAGATTTATGTTTTGAGTGAAAAAATAATTTCGGCAGATATTTGCTAATTTTTTTTGAAACAAAATGGAAGTCATGCATCAAAAGGAGAAGGGATCAAGGCACAACTATTGTATTGTCTATGCAACTTTGTACTATAATGCTAAATCTAGACAAGAAAGGATCAAGGCACAACTACTCAAAAGGAAGTGAATGTAACTAAGGGACTTTTTTGGTTCCTTTTATCTATATTTGGGAATGAAAGCGTAACCAGACCCAGTGGCATGCTTGTCCAAAAGAGAGAAGATGATGCTTCTTTTACTGGTACTGATAGGTTTAATGCCGCACTTGCAATTGCAAATTACAATCAAGGTCTCGTATGCTTCTCAAGACTTCAACCTCCCTGTTCCATCATCCATGTGAATTCACTCTCGCTTATCTTCCCCTTTACGTATTTTAGATTTGCTTTGTAGTGTGTATGTCACAAACACTTGTGCTTATCCATGGGCAACTTGAAAAAGGTAATCAAAATGTTTCTTTGGATTTAATTGGTGAAAATCATTGTAAGTAAATCTAATTCTGAAACCAAGATTGAAAAGTAAATGTAGAGTCTGAAAACCATCAGATACTTTAAGCCAGTGAAGGAATGAAGTATGCATTACTGCATTGTGGATCCAATTCAACACCTAACACCATATCCAGGATAAGAAAATTTTATAGCAAGTGTATCAACCTGAAATTTGATGGCACACAAGCGCTTATAACCATAGGTTCAGTACAAGGGCTTTTTATTAACGAAGCATGGCAGAATATCCATATAACTCTCCAGCTGCTGTAGAAGACTAGAAGTTGCTTTTCTTGAAGAAATCGGAACTTACTCCTTCTTAGCGGGTTGCCAAGTTTGGTACCTAGTCCAGTCTCTTTGTCCAGGATTTAAAGCATGTCCCTTGGAGTGATATATGTATGCATCACCTTCACCAGAGAAGTTCTCCTTGTGCTCAAGTCCGTACCTCTTTGGTTTCAGCAATAGCAGCTGCATGGCATGTACTATAAGAATTCTGAAATGGTGTGGTACGCATCAAAGAGAAGTTGTAAGGACTTACTTCATCTCCGGTGTGATCAGTGATGTAATGGAGCCAGCCATGCCACTCTGCTGGAACTTGTGAAGCGTTATAACGATCCTTCTGTGCATACTCCACCCACCGGTGTCTTCCTGTATAATCATGTTACAGAAAGATGTTTACTTAAGCAATCATAAATACAAAATAAACAAATCACTGAGGTCAAAGGTCTCTCAAATTTGGGTTAGAGGAACTATTACCTGCACATATATGGGGATTAAGGGCGATGAGACTCCAAACTTTTACTCTTAAGGTTATGCAGTTAGTTACTTAAACAAGATTAACATATCTCTAGAATATGAAAATGTATTTAAAGCTTACGAAAACCACCTATGAGAGCATGTTTAACCAGGTAGAAAACTATTATTTCACACCGTGAAACAAACACGCCTCCAGTAAAGTTAACATCCTCTACCAAGAAAGATCACTAGAATACACGTGCCGAAGCAGATTATTTGGACCGCACTAAGTTCTGTTACCATGAAGTATTGTCTGGACAAAGTAGCAACTCTTGCTTGTGGATAATGCAAGCAGCCGGCAAAAACTACTCAGTGAATAAAGTGCAAGAGGTCTTTGCTTTTTTACCTAGAACTAGAACAAGGGGAATATATAACTATTCTTATATGTGGCCACATAAGGCCTTTCCTCTGATCGCCTTAAGGGAAAAGGGGAGCATAAGATATTACAACACAAACGACACAACCCTCAACTTTTAAATGATACTTGAAGGAACCCGTAACCTTTAATATGCATTCTGCAGGCACTCTCATTGAACAAGATAACAAGAAGTGAGATGTAAGGGGTAAACTGATTCAGACATAGGAAAGCAGGAAGCAGCTGTACCAACCATATTGCTCGTCGCCTAGCCTCTCATAGTATTTGTTACCAAATTTATCCACACCAACAACTGTTGCACCTATGTTGTGGATCTTGGTTTGCCTGAACCAACAAGAAAACAAAAACAAATACTATCTTAGATGCAAATTTATGGAATCACTTTAATGAGAAAGAGGGTGGCAAGGTCTATCAATATTGTCTCACTGATACCTCACAGAGAAAATATTGTCTTACTCTGAGTCTTAGACGTGTATTTTTTTTTCTTTTCAGAAAGTTATTTTTAAACAACAAAAGAACACAACAAATCATTTCAAATGAACTCTTAGACAGGCATGTAATATACCGCTTCGAAAGCATGAAACCAACAAGATGAAAAAAAACTCTTAACATTTAAACCAAAGAGGGAAACTTGCCAATTCAAACTTTCAGTCAATTACAAGAATATGAGTTTTGCTGTTCTATGTTGAACATCTAAAGATACAGCACATTTCTACCAAAGCAAATTTTCTTCGGGGCTTGGAACCTTAGCATCTGCAGAGAAAATTTAAGGTCGAGAAAGAGAGTATCATTATTGTTGGTTATGAAAACAAGAAAAAATACTTTAGATTTTCACGTACAACACCAAAGGATTTTGTAAGACTTCTTTCATATAATAGAGCTAGCTATCCAGATTTCCTAAAAATATTAACCTCAACAAAGAAGTCAACCCCAGACAAGAAGCTGGGAGAAATCAAAAAGGAGACCTGCTTGACATGATCATGACATAAGCAAGCTAAAAATAGAGAATAACGAGAAGTAGTAGTGCTAAAAACTCAAACAACAACCAAAATGAAGTCATTCCCCTTAAATTTGTCTTGTCTAATAACTTTGAACCAATTAACAACTCTAACTCCCCCATTTCATCCAAGAAATGGACCAATTGTCTAATTATTACATACTAAGGACTAAGGAGAGCATCTAGTTCAGCCACAAGGACTAAGAACGCCATCTCGTTCAGCCACCATAGAACTTCAGAATTATCTTTTTTATAACCAAGAAATATCCAAGGGCCCATTGGCACACAGTTTGAATCTTGATTGATAATGGGCCCGCCCATCTATCATTCTCCCCTTAAGTACCAAGTTTTTGTCTACGGTAGAGTTCGAACTCGTGACATGCGCCTAACCCACATGTCACTTGTTGCGCTCTTACCACTAGCTTAAAGTCTTGAGGGAAGAACTACAGAAAATTTTCAACTAGTGATGAAAAACTGATTAAAGGTAGATAATTTCCTATACTTGAAGGACACAATGACCAGTTGGAATGGACAGATTATCAGGAAGGAGATGAAGGAGAAATGAAAAAAATACCCCGTCATGTATATCTTTGACAGTGTGGATAGAGAGAAACCATAGGTGCTTTGAGGATGAGCTTTTATCCTTACCTTTTGTAAAGTTAAATGTCTTCAGCATTTGTACCTTTAGCGTAGAAAGGATGCAAACAGAATATAACTATATTTCCTGGTCTCATTTAGCATGCGAAGTCCATGATTCCTTCAAACACTTTTGTATCAATCCAGTACCTACTTGGTACTAACCAGATTAATAAATTTTACTCACTTATCACAAAAGTCTCTTATAATACATTGCGCACTTTGAGACATATGATCTTAAATTGTAGGAGAGCCAAGTAATAGCAAGACTTCGCCGCTGAAAAGTCTAATTCACTATCAAGACTTCATGTTGTTGTGCCTATCAGGCACAAGCCACCTGGTCTATACAGTATCAGCAAAAGCCTTGACATCGTAATGTTGCAATTACCCTACAGCTCAGCGAAGTAAAAACTTAAAGGTACTCTAGTAAACTTCACATTTTAAAAACATCATTTTCTTCCTCAGTTCTACTACAGTCAATCGCTGACCATACTTTAAGGGTTAAAAATTTAAAACTCAAAGCATGCAAAAGACTTGACATGGTAATCTAGCAATTGCCCAACAGATAGGTAATAACTTATAGGTTATCAAGTAGTAGAGTTATCATTTTCTTGATTTTACTTTCTTCCTAAGTTCTACTACAGTCAATACTCAATCTCAATCGCTGACTATACTGACTTTTAGGTCCAAGATTGAAAACTTAATGAGACTAGACAGGGAAAAGAACCAGTAATGCCTCTTTGCCCGTCAAGGTAAGAAGTTTTGTGCATGTAAAAGTATTTGGCCGTTGAGTTCTTATTCACCTCAATATAACACGTTGCTAGGGGAAATGAAAACACAGCTACCGCTCATGCATATGAGTGCCAATCTATCTATACACATAAAAGCCTGGACAAATCTAACTTTAAGGTTTTATTAGTTACTAATGACTCCCCTATCACTGCCCCCCCCCCCCCCCCCCCACAAAAAAAAATATTTTAAGATAATGTAAGCAAATGAACGCAGCAAACAACATAAAAAACTAATTTAAACCACACCAAGATTTAAGTGGAAAACCCCACAGAAGGTAAAGCCACAGCCAGAGGAGGAGAAAGTCCAGTATGTCAAAGAGTACTATGGAAGAACTTCACAACAATAGAGAGAGAATCTAAAAGTGCTAAACCACCCTATTAAAGCAGCTAAAGAAATAGGCCAAACAAAGAGGTCATGTCGGCCCATCCCTTCAAAACAACCACGAATCTTAAAGGAAAAATCCATGGTCCATATCCCATGCTGTCATCTTTTTAGCTCAAGTCAACCAGAATTTGGGCAACCAAACAACAAATAAATGGAATGAACAGCTTTTTCATTTGCTCAACCAATAATCACTAGTCTAGATGGTAACAAGCACAGCAAACAACACTGTAGACAACTGAATAGTTTAGATACGAGGCCAGAACTCCAACAAGTATTGAACAATATCATAAAGATGAAAAAGCCATACAACCCCCCCCCCCAACTTTACCCTCATTGACAAATGAACGATTCATTATGCATTCATCATTCAAGGCTGGTATCCCCTCCAAAAGTAGCTCAATTTTTTAAAGTACTTCATTAGAAAGAGAGCTAAAAAGGTACTTACAAAAGATTTCCATCAGTGAGACAGTTCCTGGTACATGCAAAGATGGAAGATATAGTTAGCTGAGAGTTTGAGAGTAATGAATACCACATAAAAACAAGAAACACAAATGTTTTTAACTGGTAACAACGGTGATGGAGCAAAAAGCAAGTAAATTGCCAGATATTATGATAGAAAAGCATTTAAATGAAATGAATGGTACCAAGAACACATAAAAAGTTAATGCCCCGAAATACTGGAAGTCTACAATCGCTCATAATATCCAATTTTCTTCGGTCAACTAAAGGGGAGAGCTAAATAAGTTTAAGCTGGTTAAAATCACATCTGCACGTCAATTGAAAACTGGTAGTATTCACCAAAAAGAAAAGCTCCCATAAGGATCAGTGGTTTTCTGGAAATATACTATAATAGCTTTTTTTTATAAGGTAAATAATTTTATTAACAATTGGGGACTAACCCCGTGTACAAGCCGTATACCCAAAAAAGAGAACCTACACCAAAATAGTTCTCAACAAAAGAGATCCAATCCTCTATACAAATAGGGACCTCATGAGTACACCAAAAAGAAACTAGGAACAAGAAACTACTTTGCAATTTCACAAAATCTTGTTTCACCCCTTCAAAAGCCCTCCTATTTCTCTCTTTCCATATCACTCACATGATTGCTAAGGGAGCGACGCTCCATGCCCTTGGACTTCTCTTTCGACTCATGTGAACCCAACTATGCAATGCCTCCTTCAATGTACCCGGCATCGCCCATTGCACCCCAAACAAATTAAGGATCACTCTCCACAACCGATTAGCCACTTTACAAATTAAGGATGCTATAATAACTTTATCACATGTCATTATGCACAATAATGACGAATGAAAAACACCACAGCTTTTTACCAGAATCATATTCTATAATCGTTTTTTCAGACCATTTAAACATTGTACTGGAGCTAAAAGCTGCCTCCAGGTCATTATTCGGGCATGGAGGCTGATAATTGTGTTCGTCATCACATCCCGCGGTAGAGTCACACTCGTCTAGAACTTTAGGCTTCACACTCTTGCTATTAGCACTTACGGTGATATAGTTAAGGCACCTATCTCCTCCACTGTACCATCCGGTTGAAAGGGTAACAACTGGAGTATCATCAGAGCGGTATTGGTTGTCAAATTCTGATGGTCCACCGCCATCTCCACCCTTTTGGAAGCTATTTAGGGTTAAAACAGCTTTTGTGTTGCCGGTCACTGGAGGCGAACATTTGTATGTGGTGTACATCTTGCCTTGTTTGCAAGAATCCGAGTCATTTTCGGGGTTATATTGACCTGGAGGTGGCTTTTAGCATCTTTTGGACACAGTCTAACGAAAGTTACCTCATTTAACGGGATTAAAAAAATGTTTAGACTTCAGACAATTTAATAGGATTACTGATTTTATTTCAATGTTATCTTATTGTTCTTGTTAATGCAAATCCAAAAGAAATAATTTTCAACAAAATTACAAAACCAAAGAATAGAACTATAGAGATTTCAAATCTAGAAAGAACAATAATTCTTTTACCCTCTAATTCTCAAGTTTGAGCTTACACTAGGAAATTAAATGGAAATAATCAGCACAAATAATCGATTTTAGATTAAGTTTAGGGAATCAAATAGATAAAGATGCATATCAGACTTGCCATTTACGGCAAACATCAAAATGAGGTTAGATGAATAAAAGGCAGAGAACTAACAGGTATCCTTCTTCGCGGACCTCCCTCAGGAAATTTCCGACGCCCTTTTCCCTGATTGACTTGAAAATGCCCCTCACTACCGACGCCATTCTCTTCTGCTTCGTTCTCTGAATTCTGAAACTCCACAGACACCGAGATTCGCTTGCTGCGATGAAAATATTATGGGCCTGACTCCTGAGGAGGGTCGGCCGGGTTTACAGATCCGACAGATTGACCCGCTTCGAACCCGTTTGAAGATAATTCGGGTTCGAAGTAGTCCTTATATTTTATCTTGACCTAGTTTTGATGTTTAATTTTTTCAAGAGCGACACTTTCTATTTCCATCAAATATTTAATAGTAATAATTTTGATTGTTAGATTAATTGACAATTGTGAAAAAAATGATTTAAAAAGAACTCACATTTGAAGGTTAAATTTTACTTTTTTAATCCATTCCTAGTGTTTGGTGTTTGTAACACCCCAAAAATCTTTAAAGTAATATTTACATTACCAATTGACCATGTCATTACACTAAGGATATATTTTACTTTGTGCTTCCTAAACTAGAATTTAAAAATATTTGAAAATTGCTTATTTTATAGTTGTTTGATCAAAAAATATTGATCTTTGTTCAACCAATTACATTTAAATGAAGGAGAGTTAATCTTAATTAAAATATAAAAATAAAGTTGTCGGGATCGTAGCAAATAACTAGTATATTTGTCCGGATGGCAGTGAGTATAAGCAATAATAACAATATTTAATGATTCAAAAAGGCGAAGTATGGCATTAGACAGTAATAAATAGCAATAAATGGCGTTTAAGTAAATAAAATGTGCGAGTCACCCGAAAAGGGATGAGATAAGTTGATATTCTTTCTGACAATGATGAATGATTGATGAGCCTTTGATCACTTAGGTTGTTCTTGGATCGGGTGGAAAATGCTAGAAAATAATCTTAGTAAAAAGGTTGTTTTTGTAAGCTTGCAATAGGACTAGATTCTCTCTATAAAGTCAATGTATTTTTTTACAAATGAATATCTCATGTCCCCTATCATTGTGTCTCTCTCTATTTATAGGAAACATGTTCCCAGAAAATCCTAATAGTACACTTGCAGAGAATATCCACTAGAATATTCTATTTTGTGTCTTATCTTAGAACTAGCCGTTATAACTCCATCAAAGATGCTCGACCTCGACCTTGATCTTTTCTGACCTTCGACCGCATCCTTCATTGCTTTGAGGCTACTTCGCCTCGAGGCCAATCTTTGTGGGGACCTTACCAATAGCACGTGTCGGTCGACAAGGGCTATAGTAATGTTGGTGTGGCTTACCCATATCAAAGATATTTTTTGGCCCATATCGTTAGTTCCTTTGCTTATCTAAGTCGTCACCATGGGCGAGGTCGATGAGCGGATAATATCGTTTGTGGCTGAGATTTGTCGAGCTGGCTATACGGGTCATGGTCATGACGGTTAGGCAGCGTGGCTTACTAAGGGTTGCACATTTCTTATTCTTTGAATTTTTCTCGGGAAGTCTGTTGGAACCATTTGGTCCAAGAGAAAAAGTAGCGTCATGATGTCACACGTCATAATGATCTCGTTTCCCGACGCATTGCGGTGATTCTCGTGTGACCCTTGATATTTGTTCTGCCGTTTTGATCTTCATGCTAATCATGGCCTTCCGTTTCGATTATGGTGCCCCCAATTCTTATAAATAGGGGGTGGTTTGTTGATTTTGAAACTTTTCCAAACTCCTCATATTTCATAAGCAAAGCTTCTTTCTCACCTTATTCGCATAACCCTTGCACTTCTCTGTTGTTTTCTTTGTTTCCCTATTTTTTCTCACAACAACGTATGACCTACCATCATATGTCCATATGGAAGACCACTCTATTCCTCTAGACGTCGTTTTTTTCAACCAGGGAGAAGATGGTGGAACTGTCGCTGAGGAGGAAAACCCACCTACTATAGAGGAATACCCTGATGTCCCAATGCTAAACGTGACTTCCAAAAGGCGGCGGAAGTGGTGACAGAGAGGTTTAAACCCATGATGACGGTTGAGCGATTAACCAAACTCAAGGATAGACTCGGCCTTCCTGGTCACATGGATTTGATCCCTGCAAGTGACAACGAGGTTCGGGTTCACCGTCCCTGTTTTTATGCCCTTTTACGCATATTTGTTCTTAATTGGATATGTGTTCCCTCTGTCCTCGTTGGTAGAAGAGTTATGCTGATACTATAATATATGTCTGGCGCAGCTCACCCCTTATATTTTTAAGGTGGTCATGATGTTGATAAAGTTCGTTGAATTAGATGATGTCGACATAGCAGTACATCGCCTTAGCTATCTCTTCGCCTCTCATTTCTATCGAGGGACTTTGCTGAATCTTCTCCACCGCAGGGGAAAATGTTTGGTGGTGAGGATGGACGACAAAGCTAGTCGGCATTTCTGGCTTGACTATTTCTTTGTCAGGATCGAAGACATAGTGTTCGCTGCCTCGGGATTCCCTGAGGCTTGGAACCATACTCGTAAGTGTTCGCATTAGTTTACACACCTTTTTGTTTCTACTATTTCCCTTATTGTGGGTCGATTAATCGGCTTTCTCCTTTTCTGCAGCTACTGCTCGACCTCTCCAAATGGTGATCCACATTGACAATTAGGTTACACATATGCTTCCTCATATGACAGGGATACGCGATTTGTCGAGTTTTTCCTAGAGATTTAGGCTATCTCTTCCCACGGCAGGTAACTTTCCCCCTACCGTTAACACCGTGATTTCTTCGCCCATGTCTATTACCTTTACTGATTTTTCCCTCTCCAGTTTTTCTTTAACTTCCGCCAAGCGGTCTACGAGCTTGCGCGCTCGTTTCGGAAGAGGAAGGCTACTACACATTCGATTTTCGCCCCTGCTTCGACTACAACTGATCATGTCTCTGTTATCATTCCACCTGTTGCTACTTCCGCCTTCGACTCCGCCTCAGCCTTTGCGATTTCTGCTCCTCCACTATACTCTCTCATTAACAAAGATGACGTGTCTTTTCCCAGTGATGGATATCTCCAACTTCTAAATAGAAAGTCTGGGGATGCGGATGTCGGAGTTGCCTTAGCCGTTGGTGCGGCGGAGGAGGACTTCTCATTGTGCGAGACGACGATGATTATTGTGGGAGACGATGTTGAACTGAGTCTCGAGGCTTCGAGGTTGGTGGAAGCCGACGTAGACGTATCTTTTCATTTTGAAGGGATGGAGATTGAGGAGACAATTGCCGACGTTCTTGAACCTTCGGGGCGAGAGAAGGCTTAGACCTCTCGGACATCCGCGGGTACCTCTTTGTCTGCCGACGGAAGGGGAAAAAGCATCGCTGAAGAGGGCGATGAAAGTTTTGATGTTGATGCAGACGACTTGAGGATGATTTAAGAGGGGCTTACTCAGCTTGAGGTAAGGTTGTAGGGGTCTACAAGGACTATTGCGATACCTATGGATCGTGACTTATTTGTGAACACCAAGTAGGTACTACTTGCCTTTGGTCCTCTATGTCCCAAAGTTGAGGGTAAGATCCTTAAGGAAATAGATGACAGTGCCTACTCGAGGAGAATTGATGGCCTTGCTCTTAGGGTGAGTGTTTGTGATTTGACCTTTTTTCCTGTTTTTCATGGCGCTCTTTGTTCTGACTTTTTTCTTTTAATGTTTGAAGACGGTGATTTTGAGATTGAGAGCGCCCGAAGAGAGAAGAGGCTTAAAGAGATATTCATAAAACTGAAAGATAAATACCTTGATTATCGCGGTAAGTATCGAGATATCCGCAGTCGGTTTCACGAAAACAATGACATACAAGCCCCGGCAGACGATCTGAAGAAGAGGAACGATGAGCTAGTGCAAGCCATCGAGAAGTGTAGCATCCTCGAGAGGACGTTAAGGAGTAGGGAAGAGGAACTTGAGGTTAGCATGGGCATAGAGGCCCAATGAATTGTTCTTCAAGCTCGATTGGTTAAATTGCAAGGGCAACTAGAAGAATGTCGGATTCAGTTGGCGTCCCTCAACGGCGAGATCCTAGAGAAATAAGAGGAAATTGATAAGGCAGAGTCCTCTCGCTTGGACGCTCGCAGGAAGGCGGAGATTTTTGAGTTGGAAGATAAGACTCTTCAATCCGAGCAGCAAAATGATCAATCAACAGCGATATCTAAAGAAGACCAACTTAGAAGGCGAGAAGGCTCGACTACTTGCACGATCTCCCTCTGCCAACACTTCCGATTTTCCCAATGTACCTCGGGTGTTATATGAAGAATGGGTCCAGTCGAGGCCCAGTTAGATGTATTTCGAGACTTGAATGCAACGGGGTCGATTCCTGAGGCTCCCTTGAGGATGTTCGGGTCAAGGCTCGTAAAGCTGGATTCGCTTGTGGATATGATCCCGCTACGTCTCCGGCTGACGAGGAGGATGGGGAAGAGGGTGTGGACCGACACGAGGAGGACGTCTGGTATGAAACCGCTTATCCTCAGGGCAAAGGTGGCGACACGGGGGCCGAGATGGTGATGTCACAGAGGACTGTGATGGTGAGGGCCAATGGTATTTCATTTTGACTATTTTGTGTATTTTGTCTCTCTTTAAGAGCCTTTGTAATAAATAGATTTTTGTATATGGATGCTTAATTTGTTTTCTACACTTTCTTCCATACCTGTTACTTGTTTCTGTACTCGTGTACTTGTGTTTTGTTGTTTTCTTGTTTACGACTTCTTCTAGTTGGTTGTAGCCTTGTTGACGGCTATTTATTGGGCATATATTCCCTTTGTTTACATAGGTCAGTGTGCCTCTTTATTTAGATTAGGCTGATAGGCATTGTTTGCAATTGGTTGATTTTGTTATTTTTCCAGGTCATGGCCAAGGGCTGAAAGGTGTTTTTCGAGACGGGTCAAACTTTACCTTTTATTAAATTGCGGCTGGGGGCCGGTAGGCTTTTTTTCGATCATGGTCGAACTTAACCTTTTATTAAATTGCGGTCGAGGGCCGATAGGTGTTGTTCAAGCATGGTCGAACTTAACTTTTTATGCTGAGGGGAGACCATGCTAGAAACAACACCTACGATTTAATTACGACCATGCTAGAAACAACACCTATTAACCTTTTTATTAAACCGTAATCGAGGGTTAATAGGTGTTGTTTCTAGCATGGTCGAAATTGACCTTTTTATTAAATCATGATCAACGGTTGATAGTTGTTATTCGAGTGTGGTCGAACCTAATGTTTTATTACATCGTGGGCGAGGGCCGATAGGTGTTGTTCGAGCGTGGTCGACCCTAACCTTTTGTAAAATTGTGATCGAGTGCCGATAGGTGTTGTTCGAGTGTGGTCGAACCTAACCTTTTTCTAAATCGTTGTTGATGGCCGATAAATTTTATTCACGCGTAGTCGAACTTAACCTTAACACAAAAAGGTGTCATGATAAACATAAGTTTCTTATTACTTTGACGTTATTTCTCTAGTTACATGGTTGGAGAGAGTTACAGATTTTGTGCGTTGGCTGGCGTTCCAGTCCCAGTCCTAGTTTACCTAGTCCCTTTATTGTTTGACTTTGAGAGTATTGAGGAGTCAGACAATGAGAGAGAGAAATAGTCCTTCCTTTGCGCACTTCGACTCGAAGTGTTCTCTTATTCGCCTCCTTAAAAACCTCAGTAAGAAAACCCTAATGGACAAAACTCAAGTGAGGAAAAAATAGTATAACTTGGGGGCATTTCTTCCCCTAGAAAGTTGAAGTATTTGAGGTGGTTGATGTTCCAATTGTTCGGTAGTTGCTTTTCTTCAATGGTCTCTAATTGGAATGAAACTTTATTTTCTTTGGCTGTGATTTTGTACGGGCCATCCCAGTTGGTTCCCAGTTTTCCTTCTTGTGGATCTTTGCTCGCTTGAGTTTTGGCTTTGAGCAAGTAGTCCCCAACTTTGAGCGGCCAGACGTTTGCTTTCTTATTGTAATAGTGTTCTACTTGCTGTTTTTGGGCGATCATCCTTATGTACACCATATCTCTTTGTTCGTCGATTTCGTCGAGTTCCTGGATTTTACTCTAATCATTACTAGTGCCGCTTCCGTAGGAGTACATTAGGTTGGGTTCTCCGACTTCGACTGGTATTACTGCCTCGGTCCCGTAGACCAAAGATTAGGGCGTCTCTCATGTGATCGTCTTCAAAATTGTTCTATACGCCTATACTACTTCTGGCAGTATCGCTGGCCACAGTCCCTTGGCGTCTTCGATCTTTTTATTCATGATATGTAATATGTATTTTTTGGATGATTATACATGATTGTTACCTGCTGGGTGATACGAGGTTGAAAGTATCCTCTTAATATGTCATTTCTCGAAGAATTCGGCGGTTTTCTTCCTCGTGAATTAGGTTCCATTGACACAACTGATCTCCTTGGGTAGGCCGAATTCACGTATAATGTTCCTCCATATAAAGGTGATTAACTCTTGTTAGAGTATTTAGGCAAGTGTTCCTGCTCCCACCCATTTAGGGAAATAGTCAGTTAAAATCAAAAGGAATCATACATTACCTCGCCCTTCTGGGAGGGGGCCTACGATGTCTATTCCCCATTTGATGAATGGCCAATACTATCCTGCCCAATGAGACACCTAGAGAGCACTCGATTACCGGAGTAAGCATCACAATGGCCTTCATGGACTTTTTAGAGGACGTGCTAGGTTTGGTTAGGGCCCAAATATTTTGCCAAAGGGTCACCATATGTCCTCTTATATAGGTCGCAATGGAGGAGATTGTATTTGGCTGCTTGCATTCACAGTTTCTTGGATTTCTTTTTGTCATTTGGGAGTGTGTCGTCTTGTAAATAGACAATATTACGATTGTGCCAATCCCAAGTTAAGCTTAAATTTCTTACCTCAATTTGGTATGGCGATGAGTTGAGGATGTGGACTACACTTTTATCCCCGTTCGTAATGCTTTTGGTAGCTGCGGCCAATTTGGCGAAGCCGTTCATTTTGGCATTCTGCGCTCGTATGATCTGGTCGAGATGGCATTCATCGAACTCGGGCAGCAACTTACAGATCTCGGTCTGATATTTTTGCAGCCTTTGCTCTTTGATTTGGAAAGTCCCCGTGACTTGGTAGACTATGAGCTGGGAATCATAAGATAGTTTCAACTGCATCACCCAATACTTGAGTGTTAGCCTCAATCTTGCAATTTCGGCCTTGTTGTTAGTCATGTCCGTTCATCTTATGGACTAGCGAATTACTTCTCCTGTAGGGATCTCGAGTACGAGTCCTAGTCCAAATCCGGAAGCGTTGGATACACCGTCGGTGTGTAGGACCCACATGTATTATGTTTGGACAAAAGCTTTGACGACTTCCTTCTCAACTTCAAGCATTATATTTGCAATGAAGTTTGCGACTAAGTCGACGAGCACTTGCGACTTTATTGTTGTTCGCAACTGATATGTGATATCGCGCTCGCTTAGCTCAATGATCCATGTGGCAAGCCTCCTCGATATCTCAAGTTTATGCAAAATGACTCTTAGGGGAAAGATGGTAACGACTGGGATAGGGTGTCACTAGAAATAGGGTCTGAGCTTTCGTGAAGTTATGACCAACGCTAGGGCCAGTTTCTCGAGGTGAGGGTAGCTCGCCTCGGTGTCGATGAGTGTTTTGCTAGTGTAATAGATTGGAGATTGTGTAACTTTGCTTTCTCGGATTAGTACTGCACCTACTACTACTTCGAAGATGGCCAGATAGACGAGAAGATGTTCCCCGAGTTCAGGCTTTGAAAGCAGAGGCGGTGATGACATATATTCCTTCAGTTCTCACGGAGCTTGTATGCACTCGGGAGGTCCATTCTAAGTTGTTGTACTTTTTGAGCAAGCCGAATATTTGTGAAAAGTTAGATGACCTCGAGATGAATCCCGGTAAGGCAGCGATTCGACCAGTCAACCTTTGGACTTGCTTCTTGGTAGTCAAGAGCTCCGGTATTCCTTCAATAGCTTTGATTTGGTCTGGGTTGACCTCGATCCCCCGCTGTGACACTAACAAGCCCAAGAACATTCCAAAGGCTATGCCAAACGCGTATTTCCCCGGGTTTAGTTCATTATGTACCGTCTTAGTATGTCGAAGGCTTCCTTCAAATGGTCGATATGGTCCTCTGCCTTTATGGATTTGACCAGCATCTCGTCGATATATACTTCCATGGTCTTGCCGAGCTGATCCTTGAATATCTTCGTGACCAATCTTTGATATGTAACCCTCGCATTCTTCATCCCAAATGGCATAACCTTATAGCAATATGTACCTTGTGGGTGATGGACGTGGTTTTCTCTTGGTCCTCTTCTTCCATAAATATATGGTTATAGCCTGAGTACACATCCAAGAAACTTAGCAACTCGTGCCTTCAGGCATGCTTTGTTCAAGTATGTGTATTCCATGTACATCCACCATTTACCATTTTTCTTTTGACCATCACTACGTTGGCAATCCATTTGGGGTACTTCAAATCTCCGAAGGAGCCATTATTCTAATAGTTTCTCCATCTCTTCGCGGACGACATCACTGATGGCGGGATTGAATTTACGTCTGACCTGCCTTACTGTGGGTATAACGGATCGACGTTTAATTTGTATGTAATATACTCGGGGATGACTAGCATATTTTAAGTGGCGGAAGGCAAACAAATTTGCATTAGTTGTTAAGAATTGACTGAATTTACCCGGTTCTCGGAGTTTGCATCTTGTGTAGGCATTTTTGCTACCTGTTGATACCCAAATTTTCCTCAAACTATTTTAAATTTGAATATAGACCTTCAAAAACATGCTTTCATAGCAATTGGTATTTTCTATAATTTTATCATATTTTTATTAATTTATTTTAAATCATCCAGTGTTTTCATTTCTAATAATTAATTATAACTTGCATTACAAATGATTTCAAAAATATTTCTTGACATAATATATTATTTTTAATCTTATTGTGACCAAATTATTTTACAATTAGCCAGATTGGAACTCTTTGGTTATAATTGCAATAACTTTGCAATTATAGCCTAATCATATGTTTTATACTATTTTTACTCAATAATTAGTCATTCATGTTTTAAATACTAATTAGTCATTTTAATTTACTATATTAAGCATCAATTTCATTTTTTATAATTATTAGCCATTTTTATAAATTATTTATCTATTTTAAGAGGTATTTAACAATTAGCCACTTTTATTTTTAATTCTAGCCTAATTAATCCGGACCCCTAACCCATTTAACTAGACCAACTACCCAGCCCAGTCCTCACAAAATACCCGGCCCAACCCCTCATTCGATCTGAGTCGTTGATTAATTCAAATCAACGGCCCATATTGGTCTTTTCCTTGATTAACCTAGATGACTACCCTCCCCCCCGTCTCATTTTCCTCTATCTCATTTTTTATACTCAATCGTCTCTCTGGATCCTCTCCCTATCTCTAAACCCTTCATCTACAGAGCCATGTCCCTCCCTTCTCCGGCCACCTCCTCGCCGGAAACCATGGAGGTTTCACCTCTCACCAGCCTTATGGTTCCATCCGCCGCCTTGTGTCACCATTTGGGGGTTCTCAAGTGAACCAGAGGCGGTTCGCCTCCCATCTACGGTCTCATGCCATCTTTACGACCATCTATGGTCGTTCGAGTAAGATTTATCACCCTCTGGTTAAAAGCTGGTAAGATTTTGGGTTTCTTCTTTTTCTCTCGGTTTTCTCTGGAAACCCTAACTTTGAACCCTCTGATTTCTTTAGATTTGTAACAGATCTGTGTAAATTATGAGGTTTTTACATGTTTTCTTCAAGGATCTTCTCGTTTCCTAAAACGATTCTTCATTTTTCAAAACTAGGGTTTCAAGATCCCTTTTAAAAACAGTTCTTTTCCTAATTTCCTAGCATTGTCTTGTGATTTTTACCATGTTTAAACATAATCTGAGCTTTTTCCTTTGTTCGATTCCTCTGTTATTAAAATCCCCAAAATTCTGGGGTTCAATCTGTGAGTCCGAGTTTATTTTGCAGTATTGTTTACCTGTTCTAGCATGCTACTGTAATTTCATGTATATTCTATGTGTTCTTGTGATTTATTGCTTTATAATCACTGTTAGGGTTTCTGATTCTCTGTCGCTTATGCCTAAACCATGCTTGTCTAACTAGTTCCTTTAATTACTTGATATTTTTCTAGGATGAATCCTTAATTTCATGAGTAGGTGTTTTTGATTTTTGCTTAGTACATGATATTCCGTTCAAATCGATATTTTTTTAGCATTTTTGAATCTCTGAATAAGTATGTTTAGTTCTTTATTGATTTTTCACGTCATACTTGATCACGCTCAACTATGTCTAATAAAAGACTAAGTGGGCGTTGCAAATATAATTCGGGGTATTATGCCTAGAGTCGATCCCACGGGGAATTTACGTATCAAGCAAGCTGGTAGAATACTCAACTGTCACTTGAGGTTATTTAAATTACTATTTCTAAAGATTAAAACTAAAGATTAACTACGCTAAGGTGTAAACAATTGTAATAAAGATATAAGATTATGGTTTCTCTCGTCGGTGAATTTACTTCTCGGATACTTTATATAGCTTGATTAGTTGTCTTTATCAATCAT